>JAURVB010001469.1:0-11438 GCA_033002965.1 Piper betle | reverse complement strand
GGAGGGTGCCATCGAGAGTTTTGGGGTGGGGGGGAGAATGGACTCGCTGGGCGATATTGTAAATAAAAGTTGACTCGACTCCTACTTAATTCAAAAATAATAACTAACTCATAATAAATCCTTAAAAAATTAAAAAAATAAGGGAAAATCCTATAAAATATAATATACATCATAACACCACAATGACACATTATATAACTAATAACTCAACCAAACTACCCAATAATACGTTCTAATACGTTATTCGGCCTAAAATAATTTTATGATCAAATACACAAAAAAACATACTGCATACTTTCATATACTTTGATAACTTATTTTTCATCATCTTTCTGACTTTATCATCATATACTCAAGTACACTTGATGTAACACCCTGTCCGGTCCACGCTCCAAAACCAAACTGGAATGTCACTTGTCCCGGTTAGGTCAGCTAACAACATGTGTAGATCTACTCTCGGTGTCTCAAGATGGAAGATGTCAATCGCTATGAATGGATGAATGCACAAAAATAAACCTAACATGCTACTATATAAATGACATGACAACCAATTTGCATACCAAAATATGTATGATAAAATCGATAAAATTTGTAAAAAATAAATGGTCAGAGTTCCCTAAAAGTGCAATTTAGGGCCACCCTGTCAAATCAACATGTATACGTATATAACTAATTAATAAACATTCACACAATAAATTCATTCAACTATATAATTCATTTCTTTATTGAGTCTTGACTCAACTGCTGATTTACCTTCATCTTATTTAACTGGGTCATGACCCATATATACATTCTATTCAAATTTCTCATTAATTCTGGGCCTCAACTTACTTGTTATACTTATTCAATGTCTAAACATATTTATTAATATGTCATCGTTAGCAATTTTTCTAATGTAAGATACATCACATCACACCACATCATCATGTATTGCATTTCATTACAACATCATCAAAATATTAAACACTCTATCATCTGACATGTGTGTATGTAAGAGACGTCACTGCTCCTCCATCCAGGCTGGCTCATCCTAGTCATGATCAACACCTACATATATTATAAAAACACGTCAGTAACGAGTGTTATTGGTCCAAAAATATAACTAATATCAAACTGGCTATGAAAGCAAACTCTCACATAAAAGAAAACATTTATATACTTCTCGTGAACTTTTTGAAGGGCACCTACTGAGGAGCCACTGGGCTGCTAACCCGATAGCATCCTGAATTGACTGCTCTGCTGCTGCTGATGCCTCTCTTGGTATTTTCTCATTTCACTTTATGGTCCCTCGAGACTACTAGTATATCCTAAGCCCTCTTCTTACCTCCATAATTCTCCTGGCCTTGAGCACGAAGACCAAGTACTCTTAGATAGTTACCTTTAGTACCCTTTCAACCACAAGTCTGGACATGTGCTGTACTAAACAATACCCGTAAACCTCCACATTTTTTCAGGTGTGAGGAAGAACTCAAAACAAGAGTTTCCAGGCTCCCTCGGGATTGGAACAACCCGCTCACTAATCCAGAGCCCGCTTTGACTGGCACGTGCACCCACTCATGGTACGTACAAGTCTGTTTTCCCATCTCTCGATCACTAAAAACTCGACAAAACTATATATAGGTCTGGGAAGAATTTATATAATAGACCCGAAGGCAACTTGTGGTGGATCTTGTTTTCAAAATCATACTTGAGAGATCTCATCCTCGAGGGTTATTAATCCAGAAGATTGATCGATTAGATGAGCCAGGTTAAGTGAGATTCGATAAAATACCACCTAACTTGTCCTGCAAGTAATAAAATAATACACAATAGAATCGAGTGTAAAACATAAAATAAGTTCTAAAAGGACCTAGTAGAAGCTTTGAGCGTGTCCTCATACCTAGGCGGTGAGCTCCTACTCTATACCTACACATCAAGACTAAATGCTAATGCCCAGTATAATACATGAATGCTACACTCCTCATCAATCTATACAAGACAACATCTATTTACATGCATTTAAATTCAAACTCTAATTCATTATTATCATTTGTTAACATGTATTTAAATTTAAATCAACACCTATTTACAATCACACCAAAATCATAAAACAATCAAATAAAATTGGATAAATTTCTATACCTAATCATCAGTCATGCGGCAATGGTGACAAAGTTGTGGCCGGCTCGAGTGAGGATCGTGGGGAAGAGGGAGGAGGGAAGGAGAAAAGAAGAAGGAAGTTAGGTGAGGAGGATGGTGGTGGCTGGATGGGGACAATGTCAGAGATGTGGAATAAATAGATGTCAGGGAGGAAGAAAACGAGTGGTCGGTGAGAAAAACGAGTGGTCAGTGAGAAAAACAAGTTTTCGATGAGAAAAACGAATGGTCAGTGAAAAAAATGATTGGTCGTCTCATAATTAAAACTTAACTCGACTCTTACTCTGACTCTAGAAAAATAATACTAACTCATAATAATTCTACAAAAACCCTAAAAATAGGTAAAAATCCAATAAAACATAATACACATAACAATATTACAATGACATGCTCTATAACTAATAACCCACCTAAATTGCTCGTAATGCATCCTAATGCATTATTCTACCTAAATATAATTCTACGATCTATTTAAAATAAATAAAGAAAAATCTGGCATACTCTCATATATTTTGATAGTCTATTTTGTTATTATCTTACTGACGTTAACATCATATACTTTGGCACACATGACTCTTAGGGTTCATCTCACATGACCGGCCTCGGCTCGGTATGCGTGTTCTAAAATTGACCCGACTAAAAATAACAATCAAACCGACCAATTCTAACTATAAAACCATGTCTTGAGTCATGGGTTTTATACTTGACCCTCATCGCTCATAACCCACGGCTGGCCTCGGTTCAACACGTGGTTCATGAAACTGACTCGAATCGAATCGACGGTTGAACTGACTGGTTCGCTAATGTAAAACTTTGACTCAAGTCACGGGTTTTACACATGGGCTTATTGATGGATCTCAGATCATGTAGGAACCTGATTATATGTATGATATTTTTATCTTTGTAATGAACTGTAAATCTTTGGCTATCTTATCCATGTTTTTCGGGGTCTGTCTCTTATATAAGCCATAACATGCATAATTTGTTAACCTTACGATTTTAGTTAATTGAACCATGATAAACAATTTCATTTTTGCGCCATAGTTTTTCTTTAGGTAGTAGACTCATGTAGTTTAAATTGGTTTTTGTTCTTTCATTATAGTAAAACTATTTTTTATTATGAGTCGTCTAGTGTTATTGCATCCTCTCACCCCTTTCCACATGGAGGTAGGTATTTTATCTTTCAAATAATTTTAAAGGTGCGGCACTATATCGGACTGAGTAAATCCCCTGACCCTAGTTGTGCTCTATGCATGGTGATCGAATCTGAGTGCAGGCCAACCAGGGTTGCCAAAAAAGTATATATAATATTTTAAGTAGTTATACAGCCCTAGAATTTGCTCGAACGAGCCACAAACATGCCAGATTTTCTAAACTGGGAACCACAAATAAATTACATGTTCTAAACGCATGCATGGTGACATGATGTATGACACATAACAATATCAGGAGTACAACCATAAAAATATTTCTACGACAAATAGTTAGTTACTTAGTCAATTATTCAAACTCATAGACATTAATAATTACTTGTAAAATAATTTATTTAATTACACAAAACAACCAACAAGATAATCTGGCCAATTAATTACTCAACACAAAACTTTATTAAACAACCAACAAAAACTCAACCCATTAATTAATCTGTCAATGATAAAACTCAAATGCTTAGTGCCAAGATAACAATTTGAATTCAGATTATTAAATTAAGTTATGTTTAGGCAAATTAATCAAGTAATCAATTGATGCTTAATAAGGTCATGAAATTATAAGTCCTAACACCAGAAAATTGTATAGGAATTAATTGGTTTATTCATACCACTTAACAAGGAACAAAGGAGAATTCCAATTATACTTCTCAATTAATTTATTAAACCCATTCTATGAACTAATGATGATTAATTATTTGATAGTCCATCTCGCAATGTATAATTATTTAATTATTTAGATCATTCATGCCAACACATATATGCCTTAATACTCACATTAAGCACTGTTGTTTTTTAATAAAACGAGTGGCCGATGAGAAAAATGAATGGTCGGTGAGAAAAATGATTGGTTGTCTTGTAATTAAATCTTGACTCGACTTCTGCCTCTAGAAAAATAATACTAACTCATAATAATTCTACAAAAATCCTAAAAATAGGTAAAAATCCAATAAAACATAATACACATAACAACATTACAATGATATGCTCTATAACTAATACCCCACCCAAACTGCTTCGTAACGCATCCTACTGCATTATTCTACCTAAATATAATTTTATGATCTAATTAAAATAAATAAAGAAAAATCTGGCGTACTCTCTTATATTCTGATAACCTATTTCGTTATTGTCTTACTCACGTTAACATCATATACTTTGGCACACATGACTCTCAAGGTTCATCTCATATGACCATGCCTCGGCTCAGTACACGTGTTCTAAAATTAACCCGACTAAAAATAACAGTCGAACCAACCAATTCTAACTATAAAACCCTGTCTCGAGTCACAGGTTTTACACTTACCCTCATCGCTCATAACTCACGGGTTCATGAAACTGACTTGAATCGAATCGACGGTTGAACCAACTGATTCGCTAATGTAAAACTTTGACTCAAGTCACGGGTTTTGCACATGGGCTTATTGATGGATGTTGGATCATGTAGGAACCCGATTATAGGTATGATATTTTTATCTTTGTAATGAACTGTAAATCTTTTGGCTATCTTGTCCATGTCTTTAGCTGTCAGTCTCTTATATAAGCCATAATATGCATAATTTGTTAACCTTACGATTTTAGTTAATTGAACCATGATATAACAATTTAATTTTTGTGGCATAGTTTTTCTGTAGGTAGTAGACTCATGTTAATTAAAATTGGTTTTTGTTCTTTTATTATAGTAATACTAGTTTTTAGAATTTATATTAATAGTCAATAATAAGATTTATTTACAATTTTAAATGTGTTTCGAGTAGGTAAGTAATATTATATTATATTATCGAGTAGAATTTGAGTTAAGCTACGAGTCAATTTCGAGTTGAGTTCGAGTTATAACCGAGTCTTGTCGAGGCAAACACAGCCTTGCTCAAACTCGACTCGTAGGATTGGAGTTCAAGTCAAGTTCGAGCTCGAGCATTTAAATGTACAATTTCAAATTGAGTTGGGTCGAGCCGAACACCAAACGCTCACGAGCTGGTTCGCTTATTTAGCACCCTAGTTGCCACAAAATATATCTGAATGGGTTACACACATAAATGTGCCAAAGTGGGTTTACTTGCAAAACCCAATATCACAGCCCAAGCCACAACGCCTTGTTTGGGTTTTATACTCCAAAATATGGAGGAGGGAAACACAAACAAACCTCCTCATTCTGTCTTTATGTAGCAATTATAGCCAACATGGGATGCTCCTACCATGCCCACTCCACTCTTGTAATAATCATGCTTCCACTTTGTCAAAACTTTGGTTATCATATATGAAATATTCTTGTCGGTGTGAATCTTAGCCAACTAAAATCATTGGCTTTCCAACACATGTAACGACCCACCTTAGCCAGCCGGAGGTTTCCTAATAACTGCGAAGGATAATGTAACGAAATGATTAATTATAAAATAAATCATGCTATATTAAATATAACATGCAACAAAAACATAAGATAAACTAACCACGCAAAGTCCCACAACTCCAAACCGTTTCGCACAGTCAAAATTATTACCATAAATAATATAAAGAAGAAGTCCAATTTTATTTATTAGTTCTTCCAACCTAACTTGGTAAGGGAACCACCAACCACACCCTTAACCATCAGTCTAAAGCTGCTCACCTGCGGTTACAAAACTGCGTTAGTGATAAAACAACTAAGTCATATAATTACATTAAACAATTTTATATATTCCCTATCATTATTTATCAAATCTTTTTGTGATTTTTAGCCTATGCCGAGCCAATTCATGGTGACATGATGTATGACACATAACAATATCAAGAGTACAACAATAAAAATATTTCTAACTACAAATAGTTAGTTACTTAGCCCATTATTAAAACTCATAGACATTAATAATTACTTGTGAAATAATTTGTTTAATTACACAAAACAACCAACAAGATAATCAAGCCAATTAATTACTCAACACAAAACTTAATTAAACAACCAACAAAAATTAACCCATTAATTAATTTGTCGATGATAAAACTCAAAAATTAGTGCCAAGATAACAATTTGAATTCAGATTATTAAATAACTTAAGTTTAGCCAAATTAATCAAGTCATCAATTGATGTTTAATAAGGTCAAGAAAATTATAAGTGCTAACACCACAAAATTGTATAGGAATCAATTGGTTTATTAATACCACTTAACAGGGAACAAAGGAGAATTCTAATTATACTTCTCAATTAATTTGTTTAACCTATTCTACGAACTAATGATGAATGATTATTTGATAATCCCTATCGCAATATATAATTGTATAATTATTTAGATCATTCATGACAACACATATATGCCTTAATACTCATTTAAATATATACATATATGTAAAATAATCAAACTGTAGGCTACAAAGTCAATCCAAATAAATTACTAATCCAATTAATAATTTGATAATTGGAAAACAAACAAAGCATTAAAAATATAACAGTAAATTAATAAAATTAAATTATCACAATTAACTGGTTAACCTTAATTAACTAAAGACAAACTTTTTTCTAATCAAGTATTGCTTTATAGATTAACTCCATGAACAAACTTCGTCGATAACTCGTTAAACATTAATGCAAGACATCTCAACTATTAACATCTACGTAGAACTTCATCAAAACTTAGATACAATAACCCAAGGAAACATTACTGATCCACACAAATCAACCAGACTCATCAACTCGACCAGTGTTGAGATATTCCCTCCCATGAGAAAGCGTTCAGTCATATTGAAAGTCGTGAAGACATGAAGATAAACCAAGAGGTACGATGAATTCGATGAGAATTTGTGGAATACGTGAAGAGACTCATTAGTGAGGATTCCAATGCTCAAGAAGTAGTGTTTGGAGTTGGCTCTTCACTTCCAAGTGGTATTCATATCTCTAGTCTATAAATATGTGATTAGAGGTATGTGTTCAGTGTGCTTTCCCTTTGGGGAAGTTCCATGGAGTGTTCTCCTTTAGGGGAGACTTGAGGGATTACAGGTCTAGACAGGGTCACTATTGGTAGTGCATGTGGGAGAAAAAAGTGAAATTGTTTGTTGTGAGGTGAAGATATGACTTCGGGTTCTTCGACAAGATCAACAGTGGTTAATTTCTTTTCTTTCTCTACCTTTGTCTGTGGATTGTAATTGGGAGTAGTGTTACTCTTTTAGGTGGAGTTTTCCACATTTTGGTAGAGTTTCTACTTTTATTAGCGTGAAGTTTTTCACACTTTGGTAGAATTTTCTACATGTCTTGGGTGGAGTTTTTCCACATATAACGGGGAGTGGTTTCACTCACAAGGGGAGAGTTTGGAGAAGTTTTTCATAATCTCAAGTTGAAGTGGGGTCGTAATCCAGGGTGTGAGATTGATCCATTTTTTCATTTGAGGTGTATGTTAGTTTTCTCAATTTCTCAAAAATTGTATCTTTCAGATCTTGTTATTGATCTGATTTAGGTTAGGAGAGTTTTCTCAAAATTTTATTTCTATACTTGATTGTAAGAGATTTCTTAATCAAAGTTGATCGAGTAGGTTGGTTTTCTTTTCTCTAAATTGGGAGGAAAGTTTCCATCCATTTTTATCTTGGGTGTCTCCTATTCATTTCATCGAGTAGGGGAAATATTTTCTGGCTTGTTTTCGCTAGAGTGTATATTTCCCAACAAGCGGTATCAGAGCTTTGGTTCATATTTTGGATCATGCTTTGGTTTGTGGAGCTATGGTTTCATGACCTGTGGAGGTTCATGTTATGGTGGTCGGTGAAGCGGTGACCTGCAGCAAGCTGGCTGCAGCTGGCATCCGGCCAGCGGGGGAGTGGAGCCGGGAACACGGGGGCTTCGATGGCAGCCCATGCGCTCCTGCAGCCATGGAGGCTGAGGGCCGCGACCAGGCGACCCAATCCTGCAGCCGTCTAGGCTGTGACATGCGACCCAATTTTGATCTGTAACTGGAGCCCAAGACAGCGGCAGCCAGCAGAGGAGCCGCGGCTGGTGACCAGTCGGAGTCGCAGCGGTCAAGTGGTAGCTGTGTTCCAATGTTTGCAGCGACAAATGCACGAAGGAATGGCGGTCAGCGACTGAGAGCGGAGCCGGAGCCGGTATGTAAAACCCACGATTCGAGTCAGGGTTTTATATTCAGAACCGGTCGGTTCGACCGTTATTTTTCGAGTCGAGTCAGTTTCAGAACACGTGTACTGAGCCGACGCCGGTCTCGTGTATGAGCCATGAGGGTCATGTGTACCCAAGTATATGATGATAACGTCATGAACACAGCAGAAAAGAATGAGTTATCAGAATATATGAGAGTATGCAGTTCATTTTTTATTATGATATATAATGGATCGTAGAATTAGTTTTAGGCCGTTTACCGCGTTAGGACGCGTTACGGGCATTTTGGGTGGGTTGATAGTTCTAGAGCATATCATTATGATTTTTTGGTGTTGTTTGATTTTATGGGATTTTCCCCATATTTTTCTGGAATTTTTTTACGACTTAAATATTATTTTTGACTCGAGTCGTAGACGAGTCAAGTAATATTTACGACTTTGCCACCACACACCCCGCGCGCGCCCTTCTTTTCTTCCCCAAACCCTCGCCCGACGCCGCCCTTGTGCGCGTCGCCGCCGCCACTGTCGGCGCCGCCCGGCCGTCGATCGACGCCGCCCAGCTCGGCGACGACGTTGCCGTGCTGCCCCGACCAGGTCCGGCCCCCGTCGGACCGCCGCGACGCGAGGAAGCCACGCCGCGACGCCGCGCCCGCGTTGCGCTTCCGTCGCCGATTCCGCCGCCGGCGACCAGCGCCGCCGCGATCGGTCGGTCGCCTCAGCACCCTCAGCCTTCCAGCGACCTTCCCCGACCGGAACGGAGGCCATCGCCGCCGTGGCCGGCCGGATCTAGCCACCATCACCGCCGACTCTGTTTTATGCATTTTCCAGCGAGCCGCCACCTCCGTTGGCCGCGTCGACCTCGTAGATGAGTCGGGCTCGCCGAGCCGGTTCCGAGGGTACCCAACACGACCACTTTCCGGCCAGTAGACGCCGCCGGCGATTGTCGCCGGAAACCACCGGAAGCTGCCGGAAAACCGCCAGTAGCTGCCGGAAAACCGCCGGAAAATCGGAATTTCTGGAATTCACTGGAATTCACCGGAACTTCCGCGGAGCTCACCCAGTTGGACTCGATCGAACGTCGGACGCCGATGAGCGCCGAATTGGAGCTCCGAGACGCGCGACGAAGCCCTAACCGTCGCAGATCGCTGACGACGTGAGGTATAATTACCTCCGATTTAATTAGTTAAAATTGAGATGATTGTTAGCATAACATGCTACAATTGAGTAGTTGTCATGATGAATATTAGCACAGTATGCTAGATTTGATTAACTGTTATGAGTAATGCTAATTATGAGTGAAGGGATGATTGTATGATTTGAGTAATTGCGAATGAATAGTAAGTGATCTAATGAGGTAGATCGAGTCTCAGCATGATAAGTGATCTAACAAGATGAAGTAAATATGAGCATGCTAATCTAGTGTGATGTAAAAATACAGTAAAATTGTTATGAATAGGATTAGTTAGAATTATTTTTCATACTTACAATTATTTGATTGTTGATTGATGTTTATTGAGTTTGATGCATCATTTAGTTAGCGGGCGTTAGTATTTAGTTTTGATGTGTAGGTACGGAGTAGGAGCTCGCCGCCTAGGCGCGATGACACGCTTGGAGCTTCTACCAGGTCCGTTTAGGACTCGTCTGTTTTACTCTTTTCTATTGTATGTTTGTTTTAATGCCTACAGGACGAGTTAAGTGGCGCTTTATCGGATCCCACTTAACTCGGGCCATTTAACCGAATAGTTTTCCGGATTAATAACCCCTCGAGGATGAGATCCCTCGAGGATGATTTCGAAAACAAGATCCACCACAAGTTGCCTTCGGGCCTATTATATAAATCCCTACCCAGCCCTATATATATATGTAGTTTTCGCGTTTTCAGTGAGACGAGAGATGGAGAAATCGACTGCACGTACCATGCAGAGGATGCCGTGACAGTCAAAGCGGGCTCTGGATTAGTGCCAGCGGACTGTTCCATTCCCGAGGGATCCTGACAACTCCGCGTTTGAGTTCCTCACACCCGGAGAACGTGGAGGTTTACGGGTACTGTTTAGTACAGCGCATGTCCGGACTTGTGGTTCAAAGGGTACTAAAGGCGACTGCCTGAGAGTACTCGGCCTTCGTGCTCAAGGCCAGGAGAAATATGGAGGTACGGAGAGGGCTTAGGATAAAGTTTCACGAGAAGTACTGAAAAAGAAGTGCCGAGAGCGGCACAGTACCAGCAGCAGATCAGTAAGTTCGGGATGCTACCGGGTCTGCAGCCCAGTGGCTCCTCAGTAGTGCCCTTCAGAGTGTTCACGTGGAGTATATGATGTTTTCCTTCATATGAGAGTTTGCTCTCATAGCCAGCTTGTTATAGTTATTTTATTTTCCGGACCAGTAACACTTGTTACTGACGTGTTTTTATACTATATGTAGGTAATAATCACGAGTTGGAGGAGCCAGCTTGGACGGAGGAGCAATGAGGTCTTCTGCACACACACATTGGGTGATTGAATGTTTAATATTTTGTTTATGATGTTATTTTATAAACATGCTATGATTAAATATTTGAGGCATGACAATGACATGAAATGAAATGATCAGAGTAGCGCAGCAAAAGTGTGATGGGTTAGGACCCAAAGCTTCAGAGAATGATGAATATAGTAGATTAGAAGTCTGTGTGAATGCTATTGTCGCTATGCGTATATATGTTTGAATATATGATTTTGACAGGGTGGCCCCTAATTGCATTTTTAGGGGAAATTCTGTCCCTTTCGTTTTAGAATTTTTACTAATTTTGATTGTAATTGTGTTGGTGTGAAAATTGGTTGCATGTTATCCATGTAGTATCCTGTTAGGGTTTTATGCATTCATACATACATATAGCAAGTCGGATCTTCATCTTAAGACGCCGAGATTGGATCCGCACGAGTTAGGTTCGGGTTAGCCGACCTAACCGGGGCCTGTAACATGCCGGTTCGGTTCACGAGAGTGAACCAGATTTGGGGTGTTACACGGTAGCCGAGAGGTGAAACCTGTGGGTG
>JAURVB010001468.1:0-37236 GCA_033002965.1 Piper betle | reverse complement strand
TGCTAGTGGTAGCATCCCCAATGGGCATAAATGTGGAAGCTAATAATTACTAAGATCAATTTTCCATAAGTCTTCTCATAATTCTAAATAGGTGCAAAGACTGTGAAAAAGATAATAATAAAAATAATATATATTCGACGCGGTCTGGGAAGGACCGAAAGCGGTCCGGAAGGACCGAAAGCGGTCCGGGAAGGACCGAACGTTGGAGAATTATTATTATTCTCTACCCGAGTTAATATATTTTATTATTTACCCGGTTAAATGAAATGAAATACGGGTGTAGGGGTGTTTTCACATACCCTAGCCGTCATTTTCATTTTTATAATTTTGAAAGAGGACGTCATTTTTGGTGTAAGGGGCGTCTTCCTCACCTTAGCCGCCTAGTTCTCCTCTTCCTTACCGGTGCTTCTTCCTTGCTTGGGTATCCTTCCTATCTCCCTCTTCTTAATTTTCTTGCATGCATATTCTTTTTAATTGATAATAAGCTTGATAAACATGAGAAATTAAGTCTGAAATCAACAATAAAAAACTAAAACTAAATTGGAAACTGGAATTTCGCCATGGCCGACGGGTCTGAATTTTGGCATGATGGGCGACTGTAAACAAAGATTTCAAGGCATCCCCTCACACCCCCGACGACCTCTCTGGTTGCTGGGTCAAAGGGATGGCTCGCCTGGACCCTTGCTGCCAATGGGTGGCGGAATTACACCTGGTTATGGGCGGAGTTGTAGTGGGCGACGCTGTGGGAGATTCCAGACATCTATACCAGTTCGCTGGCCAAGGCTCACGCCGTGCATGCTCACAGCGCTTGGCCTTGACGTTGGGTTGTCGTGCGGGGAGAAGGGGAGTGTTCCTGGCGATGCTGCTGGCCGGACGGAGTTCACCTTGCAGTCCCGGCAGTGCTGCTGGCCAGACAACGCGCGCCTTGGTGCAGAACATGATTCGCCTTGGATAGTTGCTGTAATGCACGAGCTTAGGCTTCCAATTGGATTGCTAGGGAAGGGAAGCAGTTAGGGAAGGACGTGATCTGGTTTTGGGTTGAAGAAGAAGAAAGACAGATTTGTTTTTGGTGCAAAGAAGAAGGTAGGAGAAGAAGGGACGTTGGGGAAGAAGAAGATGGCAGTTTTGTAAATATGGGTTGACTCGATACCGACTCGAGTTAAAAAATAATACTAACTCATAATAAATCTTTAAAAATAATCATTTTAATGGGTTATGGGTAAAGTTACTAAACTAATTAATTATTGTACGAAATCGCCACGAGTAATAAAAAAATACAGTAATGATAAACGGTCGATAATTAATCGGCGCACAACAAACGATTAAATTAAATCGGATGGTTATAAGTGATAAAATAAAATAAAGATTTCACCTTTACCATATCAAAGTTAATATTAAGTAAATAAAGTGATTATTTTAATAACGAGTCAGTAATGTAGAAAATGGGTTATTAAAATATAATCGTGTAAAAAAATCACAAGCGACGAACCTAAATAGCATAATGAAAATAAATAAAGTTCGAAACTTTTATTGAGTCAGAATAATTTAAAATAATTGTATTAATAATATCTTTGAATTAGAATAATACAAATTATTTTAAATAATTTAATCGTACAACTTAATTAATTAAATTGCTATGAATAAGGATAGCGATTAAAAATTATAACCGTAAACTAAATCATCAAGATCGTGGTTAAGTAACGGTTGACCCTGGCAGCTTTCTAGCTGCCGTGATGCCGGCATCGCCACACCAGCGACGCGTTCGCGTCGCCGATTCCACCGCTGGCGAGCGTTGCCGCCTCAATTGGGTGGTCGCCTCGACACCCTCGACCCTCTATCGACCTTCCCCGGCCAGATTGGAACCCATCGCCACCCAGGACGGCTAGATTTCTTCACCCACCGCCGTCGCCTCTGTTTTTTGCCGCCGTCACCTCTGTTCTTGCCATTTACCACCCCGGGCCGGCATCCACACATGTAAGATCGACCATACACTGATCGACGAAGAGAGTAGGATCATCTTCCGACGTAGGAACGACCGTCGCCACTGATTCCCGGCGAAGCTTTGCCTGTGCTTGCCCATCTCGCCGAACAGGGGAACTCGTCGGCCATGGATCTCAGTCGTGTAAAAATTAGTTTGTTTTCTTATTGATTTAAAACCTTAATCCTCACGATTATCAATTAAGATTAATATAATTTTTTATAACAACTTATAACATTAAAATCAACTGTTATTAAACAGATCATGATATCCACCAACAACAACAAATAAATGAACAGTGATGTCTAACCATGAACTCTACGTGCTTGCCAATGGAAGAAAGAAAAAGAAAAGAAGATAGGGAAAATACCCAAAACAAGGAGGATGCTCGCTCTGGCAAGGAAGAGGAGAAGAAAATGCGAATGAAGGCTAGGGTGGAGGACGTCCTTCATAAAATAAAATGAAATGACGGCTAGGGTATGTGAAAACACCCGTATTTCACTTAACCGGGTAACCGGGTAAATAATAAAATAGTAATAATTAACCGGGTAGAGATATAATATAGTTAATAATATTAACCAACGTTCGGTCCTTCCCGGACCGAGTCCGCATTAATATTTTTTTTTCACGGTCTTTACAATCTCCCCAACTTGGAAATATTTCGTCCCCGAAATATCATAACGGGCAACAGAACAATCATGATTAATTTTATTTATTTCTTCGGGATCAGTTCATGCTACTACAAATATAAAACTCCTATGCCACAAATAGGCTAGGGTATTTCCTTGCCATTTCTTGTTCAGTCTCCCATGTAGCTTCCTCTGACCCCTGATTTTTCCACAATACTTTTACCAAAGGAATTTCCTTGTTCCTGAGTGTCTTTATTTCTCTTGCCAGGATGCAAATCGGCTTTTCCTCGTAGGTTAAATTTGATTGTAGCTCTAAGTCTTCAAAATTGGTGATGATATGATCTTCATCTCGTACATATTTCTTTAGCATTGACACATGGAAAACATTGTGTACTCCAACTAGGCTTGGTGGTAATGCTAGTCTATATGCACAATTTCCAACTCGATCCAGGATTGGAAATGGTCCTATGAATCTTGGCTTCAACTTCCCTGATATTTTAAATCTGATCACCCCCTTCGTAGGAGATGTCTTTAGGTACACAAACTCCCCAACTTGGAACTCTAGGTCCTTCCTTCGAGTATCAGCATAACTCTTTTGTCGATCCTGAGCTGCCTTAAGTCTTTGCTGAATGAGTTTCACCTTTTCAGTTGCTTCTCTCACCATCTCTGGCCCGACTATAACTGCTTCGGTAGACTCCAGCCAACACGATGGAGATCTGCAGGGCCTACCATATAAGGCTTCAAATGGTGCCATCCCTATACTGGCTTGGTAAGAGTTATTGTAGGTGAATTCAGCCAAGGCTAAGTGTTTCTCCCAGTCACCTCCCCAGTCAAGAATGCAAGCTCTTAACAAATCTTCCAAAGTTTGAATAGTCCTCTCACTCTGACCATCAGTTTGGGGATGATATGTTGTACTCAGCTTGATTTGAGTCCCCATGGCTTTTTGGAAAGCTTCCCAGAAATGTGAGGTGAATAGGGGATCTCGGTCGGAGACTATCTCCTTTGGAATCCCATGCAACTTGACAATATTGTCAACATACAATCCTGCCAGGTATTCCGCTGTCCTCATTGATTTCGTGGGGATGAAGTGAGCTACCTTAGTTAGTCGGTCCACAACCACCCATATGGAGTCATGCTTCTTCTGAGTCCTTGGGAGCTTTGCAATAAAATCGCATGTGACACACTCCCATTTCCAAGTTGGTATTTCTAAAGGTTGCAATAGTCCTCCAGGTAGTTGATGTTGGGCTTTGATCTGTTGGCAAGTCTGACACTTGGAGACAAAATCCACAACATCCCTCTTCATCCCAATCCACCAGTAGGTTCGCTTTAAATCCTGATACATTTTAGTAACTCCAGGGTGTATCGAGAACTTTGAGCGATGAGCCTCCTCCAAGATATTCCGTCTTAGTGCATCATCCTTGGGTACACACAACCTTCCTCTAAATCTGATCACACTATTGGAATCAGCTACAATGTCAGGAATCTTGTCCAACATTTCATTCAGCTCCTCATCACCCATTTGTGCTAGCTTAACACGATCAACTAAATCATTGGAAACAACCAAATTTGCCAGTAATCCTGTTAGTTGCTCCACAGGGTTGATAGCCACCACTTCTGCTGACATGGCCCAAAGTCTAGCTAGCTGCTGACTTTTGTCCACCTTGCCCTTCTGACTCAACGCGTCTGCTACCACATTCGCTTTCCCTGGATGGTATAAGATTTGGAAGTCGTAGTCCTTCAAATATTCTATCCACCGCCTCTGTCGAAGGTTAAGGTCATTCTGGGTGAAGATATACTTCAAACTCTGGTGGTCAGTGAAGACTTCGAACTGGGCTCCATACAAGTAGTGTCTCCAAATCTTCAGGGCAAAAACCACTGCTGCCAGTTCCAAGTCATGGGTTGCATAATTTTGCTCATGAATCTTCAATTGACGAGAGGCATAGGCCACCACTTTACCTTCTTGCATAAGGACACATCCTAAACCCAACAGAGATGCATCACTGAAGACTACGAATCCTTCATTACCATTTGGCAGTGTCAAGACTAGTGCAGTTGTTAGACTCTTCTTCAGAGACTGGAAACTCTCCTCACACTTACTACTCCATTCAAACTTGACTCCCTTCCTTGTGAGTTTGGTCATCGGCGATGCTACTAAGGAGAAGTCTTTAATGAATTTCCTGTAGTAACCCGCTAAACCAAGGAAGCTTCTGATATCAGTGACTGACTTGGGTTGTGGCCAATCAGTGACTGCTTTCACTTTTGATGGATCCACTGCAATTCCGGCCTTTGAGATAATATGACCAAGGAAGTTTACCTCCTTCAACCAGAAGTCACACTTTGAGAGCTTGGCGAACAGTTGATTTTCTCTCAGAACTTGAAGAGTAATGGACAGGTGCTTCACATGCTCTTCTTCATTATTTGAATAGACCAGAATGTCGTCCACAAACACGATAATAAACTTGTCCAAGTATGCGTGAAATACTGTGTTCATGAGTGACATAAAGGCCACTGGTGCATTTGTTAGACCAAAAGGCATGACCAGAAACTCATAATGTCCATACCGAGTTCGGAAAGCCATTTTCTGTATGTCTGACTCCTTTACTCACAACTGGTGATAACCAGACCGCAAGTCTATCTTAGAAAATACTCCGGCTATTTTTAGCTGATCAAACAAGTCATCAATCCTCGGTAAGGGGTACCGATTCTTGACTGTCACTTGATTGAGTTTTCGATAGTCAATACACAGCCGAAGTGATCCATCTTTCTTCTTCACAAACAGAACAGGGGCTCCCCAGGGTGAAGTACTTGGTCGGATGAAACCTACCTGCAACAACTCTTCTAGTTGACTCTTTAACTCCTTGAGTTCTGCTGGAGCCATGCGGTATGGTGCTTTAGAAATTGGTGTTACTCCAGGTGCTAGGTCAATGGCGAACTCCACTGCCCGCTTAGGAGGTAACCCTGGAAGTTCGTCTGGGAATACATCGGGAAACTCTACCACGGATCATGGAAACTCTTGGTCTGAACCAACTAATTAGCGAGACTCTATGACCCTCTCCAGACAATGAGCTCGAGTGTTTGCCATTAGAAGCTACTACAAATTCTGCCCACGTGATGGAAGAAATCTCACATCGATGGAATGTGGTTTTTCCATGGATTTCCACCAATAAGATGCTTCCTCCTGAAGCATGCATGTTGCCAACCTCACTTGATGGCGGTGGGGCACAGACAGAGCCCTAAAAGCTTTTTCGGTAATGTCTATCCAGCTCTCCGCCTTCATTGGATCGATCCCTCCAATAAATACTTCAGCTCCATTCTTCCTGAACTTTTCCACAGTGTAACGGTCACTATCATCAACAGCTGGCGGCACCACTTGTCGGACTACCGGTGGCACTGGGTTTGGATGCTCCCTTGCTCGCCCGGGTCAGCTAACCCTGCCCGCCCTTGGGCACTTCCCTGACCACCATCCGGGGTGATTCTGGGACCCGCTGCTGAGTTTGAGGCTCCATTCCCTGCTACCACTCCCGGTAACCGCTGAACAATATTCTGAACCACAGAATTTGTATTTTCTGAAGCCTGCGCCAGTCCCTGTATGGCCGTCAGGATCTGGGCCAACACATTCTCTGTGTTCGAATTTGACTGCGCAGATCGGTTTGACTGTCTACGAGTGCCTGCCATCTGAAACGTCGAACCATCATGGTTCATTAATATGTTCTTTTTCAGTTATGACTTAGGTTTATTAGCGAATAAATTTGTTAATTAATAACACAACACAGTGGGAAAAGATAATTATTGGACTTTTCAACAAGGTACTTGAGTCATAAAATGTGAGCTTGTGGGAAACCAGGCTCTGATACCACCTGTAACGACCTGCCCGAACTGGACCGGGTGTTACCTAAAAATATAATTGATGTAACAATAACATTCTAGAACATGAATTCATAATACAACAAATAAGTCTAGCATATATTATAAATCATAAAAATAAATCATGTTCTGATAACATATGACAATATATAAAATAACCGTCCCACAGTCTCGGACCGTTTCCCATAGCCACATTTATAACACAAGAGAATAATAAGGAAGTCCAATTTTTATTATCAATTCACCAAACCTGAGTCACTTTTATTCTTCAGTCCAAAGCTGCTCACCTGCGGAGGCAATTTCGCATTAGTGATAAAACCACTAAGCCGCATAATTAAATGAAACAAGTCAATAAAATCCCTATTATCATTTCAAGAGTCTTTTAGTTGTTATGAGCCTATGCCGAGCTCGTTATATGCTGGGAGGGGTGGCCACCCCATCCAGCTACCATCCCATGCATGCGCACACACGCTACGTGGCCCACGGCCTGTAGTTACCGATATTTGCCATTGACTCACCCTCTCGGTATCACAAGTGCATAATGAGCCATCTTACGCCATTGCGCCCTGTCACCCCTTTCGGCATGGGGGCAGGTGTTCAATCTTTCAAGGGGTGTTGCCTCGTGCCGAATTGAGTCGACCCCGGTTGCGTTCCAGCGCATGGTGGTCAGATACTCAAGTCGACCAAGACTCCCACATAGTAATTTTAAGGGTGCGGCCCCGTGTCGGACTGAGTCAATTCCTTGACCCCGGTTGCACTCCAGCGCATGGTGGTCGAATCTGGGCTCAGGCCGACCAGGGCTGCCAACAAAGGAAAATACAACATTTCAAATAATTATACGGACCTGGATAGTTTATAAGTGAACTCGCAAGCTGTGACCAACGATCCTAATCTGAACGAGAACATAAAATTATACATAAGTATAATTTTATTCGAGTAGAAATGCATGCAACTAATACCTAACTATATATATTATAATTTGACAACATAATATGCAACAATTCAAAATATTACAATTAAATTCAACAATCTAGTGAGATAATTAATTATTCATGTGATATAATCATTTAAGTCCTACTTTACATTTTAAATTAATTATCCAAATCATAATTAATACTTAACAATTGATGAAATAATTATTAACTGATAAACAAGTATTTAATTTTCCTTTACAATGATAATTACTTAACCCCGATCTTGATGATTTAGTTTACGGTTATAATTTTTAATCGCTATTATTATTTATAGCAATTTAATTAATTAAGTTGTTCGATTAAATTATTTAAAATAATTTTATTATTCTAACATAATTAATCAATTATTAAGTTATTCTAATAGAACTTTATTTATTTTCATTATGCTATTTAGGTTCGACGCTTGTGATTTTTACCCGATTATAATTTAATAACCCATTTTCTACATTACTGACTCGTTATTAAAATAATCACTTTATTTACCTAATATTAAATTTAATATGGTAAAGGTAAAATCTTTATTTTATTAATTACTTATAATCCTCCGATTTAATTTAATCACTTGTTGTGCGCCGATTAATTATCGACTGTTTATCATTATCGTATTTTTTATTACTCTGTAGCGATTTCGTACAATAATTAATTAGTTTAGTAACTTTACCCATAACCCATTAAAATAATTATTTTTAAAGATTTATTACGAGTTAATATTATTTTTAACTCGAGCTGTGTCGAGTCAACCCTTATTTACAAGTTTGCCATCCTCTTCTTTCTTCTTCTTCTTCTTCTTCCCAACGCCCTCCTCTGCTCCTGACTCCAGCCGCCCGTTATTGTCGCTGCCGCTGATCACCTCTGGCCACCATCAATCGTCACCGCCCAGCCCTACCGTGCCATTGCGGTGTCACCCTGGTCAACCCCGGCTGCTTTCCGGCAGCCGTGATGCGGGCATTGCTGCAACCAGCGATGCGTTCACGTCGCCGATTCCACAGCCGGCGAGCATTGCCGCCTCAATTGGGTGGTCGCCTCGACACTCTCAACCCTCTATCGACCTTCCCCTGGCCAGATTGGAACCCATCATCGCCACCCAGGACGGCCAGATTTCTTCACCCATCGCCATCGCCTCTGTCTTTTGTCGCCGTCACCTCTGTTCTTGCCATTTACCACCCTCGGCCGGCATCACACATGTAAGATCGACCATACACTAATCGATGAAGAGAGTAGGATCATCTTCCGACGTAGGAATGACCGTCGCCACTGATTCCCGGTGAAGCTTTGCCTGTGCTTGCCCATCTCGCCGAACAGGGAAACTCGTCGGCCATGGATCTCAGTCGTGTAAAAATTAGTTTGTTTTCTTATTGATTTAAAATCTTAATCCTCATGATTATCAATTAAGATTAATATAATTTTTTTATAACAACTTATAACATTAAAATCAACTGTTATTAAACAGATCATGATATCCACCAACAACAACAAATAAATGAACAGTGATGTCTAACCATGAACTCTACGTGCTTGCCAATGGAAGAAAGAAAAAGAAAAGAAGATAGGGAAAGTTCTCAAAACAAGGAGGATGCTCACTCTGGCAAGGAAGAGGAGAAGAAGATGCGAATGAAGGCTAGGGTGGAGGAGGACGTCCTTCATAAAATAAAATGAAATGACGGCTAGGGTATGTGAAAACACCTGTGTTTCACTTAACCGGGTAACTGGGTAAATAATAAAATATAATAATTAACCGGGTAGAGAATATAATATAATTAATAATATTAATTCTCCAACGTTCGATCCTTCCCCGACCGAGTCAAATTTTTTTTTCACGGTCTCTACAATCTAGTGCCTTAAAAAGATCAATTAGGCATGGTCCAAGGTCTACCTCGGAGAACTTGGACCCTTAGACAAATCCCTGTGGATGAAGGATGTGGTCATGACAATGGAGCCACTGAGGTACTTCGAGCAAAGATGAGAGTTTGGAAAGATGACTTAAGATGGACCACTTCTAGGTGATAGTAGTGGATGAGGATGAGTAGTGAGGTGAATCTACAGTCCCATGGATACTTCACCGCCTTCCCGTCTTCCACTAGTGTATGTCAGTCCCAACAGTATTGTTGGTCACTCTTCAATAGATAGAGGCATGAACACATTGAAAATGAGCAAAATTACATTTGACCACAAATTTTGGCAGTTGACCTGTTATCACTCAATCTGCCAAGGCCAGATTAGTGATTACTATTGAGAACCAAACAGTGTTTTTGGGAACAGATACTCTAGATTCCAAGAGACCAGTGTGGGTTCAACATTATCTTTCCATCGTACGTGTCATCACTATGATCCAGACCTCTTTGGATCAGACATGCATGGTTAGATAACTTGAGCCGAGTTGATAGCAGCTACCTCTGGGGAGATAGACACATGGAGATAAACATGCCAGAGATAGTAATGGGTTCACAACATACATGATCAGGATCAGGCTTCAGCACTTGGATAGTACAACCGCTGTCTGAGTAGAACAACCATCATTTGTGATGCACAACCACTGTCCGAGTTGCACAACCATCGACCGTGATGCACTACCATCGACCGAATAACACTACCACCATCCGCGTTTCCCAACCATCATCCGTGATGCATAACCACTGTCCGTATAATGCACTACGGCCGACTGAGTGAGTAGTTGTAGTGAAAGCAAAATCCAAGTAGTTACCTCATCCTATAGAAGGATAACTACTTGAGGATGTTCTTAGGCTTACACAGAGACCACATGTCACAGCATTGAGAGCAGAGTTGGGTCAGAGATTGAGGGCAAGATATAGCTATGGTAACATCAGTTAGGCAGAGGAAAGTTAGGTGCACTGACATAATTTTGAAGAGTTGATACAGGTTTGATTTCACTAGCCATATTACATACTATCACCTTGACTTGACATCCATGGGTCAGATGTGTATTGCAAGATAGTGTTAGTTACAGTCTTATAGGGATCATTAGATAGTATTAGTGTCTTTTAGGGATGTATATGAACAAAGTTCGAGAATAGGGCAGTGTGACCTCCATAAGAGATGACCACACTGGTTAGATTATTCTGTCAACATGACAGCAAATGTATGGTATATAGATCATACAGATGGTCAGACATGCAGTGTGACCTCAGCCAACGAGAGGAGTTTGACTTGTATTAGAATTTTAGCATATATGATGGGCTTAGTGAGGGGGCTTCCATTAGGGAAACAATGTTTTCCTTGTGCTTCCCCAGCACGATTAGGTTCTTACACTGAGACATAGGATTTAGCCTTTGCCCTGAGTATAGGAGGTACCTTTCTGGTACTGCTTAGGACTTATAGTGCAGGTAGCCGATGACAGACCAGTCAAGAGGAGACAACTTCACCCCATCTTGGGAGCGACACAGACAAGGACTTCAGTTAGACAAGACCACACTGACCAGATAGAGGGACACCAATGTATGTTCATCTTAACTGATAGCTTTGCTTGAGAGTCTACCACAACGGTAGTAGTCATGTGAGTCAGGATTAGTGCTACAAATCGGTACGGGATGGCAGGTCACACACCATTGAAGAATGGATGAGACACATGTCAAACCTCACTACGAGTCTCCGTAGACTTGGGGAGAGATAGTGGTTCTATGGGTCGTTTGAACCCCATCCATTTAGAAGTGTGTGACTAGTATGATATTGAGAAACACATGCCTACTATTAGTTGATTGAACTAGAGCCACTTAGGAGTCATCTCTTAGGCTCGTCATTGATTGGCTGTTCCATAGGCTGGCCACTTATGGCGGAGTCCAATCATGATGATCTTAGAGGCACATCCATGGACCTACCCATATTTTTGAGCCATCCAATATCCTATACAGAGTTTTTATTACCATGATGACTCACACAATTACCTTTACACCACCACAGATAGAGTGATGTACATACCTAGTAAGATTTTCTCATATCAGTGTACTCTTCCAGCAAACCTGATATCAGACCATGTGAGGATGAGACACATACTAGTTAGAGTCCTAGAGCAGTGTGACTAGTTTTCCACGAGAGATCCATTCTCTTTCCATGTGATGCATAGACACCAGACAGAGTCGAGCATTTTCATTCACTCTTTCAGACATACTAGTCATGCTACCTAGTTTACCCAGATAGTGGAGATGAGCAGACATTGACCAGTGCATGTGCCACAGACCAGATGCAGACTCCACAGTTCCATGCAGAGTATGTTTTCATACTCCTTGAGACACGCTGTACATGTACAGGTGTTCTTGCCTCCATTCCATCACAGAGAGCCCTCTTCAGCAGCAGTTAGTGGTCATATAGATAGTTACGAGAGCCATAGCACACAGTAGAGTTATAGCAGCTGTCCTTGTTCCATTATGGAATAGAGTGAGATACTTGACTTGGGACCGAGTTAGCTAAGACCTGGTGAGCAATCTAGTTCCTCTTTTAGGGACACCTGAGTGTTTGACCTAGACTGGCGATAGTGAGCCATACAAGTCATTAGCATATATCTCTTATTTGGTACTAGAGTCCACCATATGCTAGCAGGACTCGTAGGACACCCTAGTATAGTCATAGGACCTGGAGTAGAGTGCCCTGAGGGTACACATAGTTGACCTGTCACATTGATGAGGATCAGGGAGACATGGGTAGATGTTAGGTTGCATACCTCGCACCGAGATAGCTTTTCCTGATGTAGGTTAGACTAGTACCTTGCAGTACTTTAGAGTACTTGCTTGACCACCCAGTAGACCCTTAGGGGTGAACCTAGGTTTTTCCCGCCGAGGTCATTGCATTTCAGTCCCCATAGTTTGCAGTGACCCTAGGAGCTAGTCTAGTGAGATGATTCGAGCATGTATGGTCAATCTAGTCAGATGATTCCAGCATGTATGACATATTTTGCCAGATGATTCGATCATGTATAGTCCATCCAGCCAGATTACTAAGGAGCTAGCGAGCTTCATCAGAGTTTAGAGTTCTAGCATCATGTTGGTCCGTTTGGGCCGTGTGCAGCTAGCTTTCGAAGGAGAGCTACCAGTTTGCCAACGAGATGACATCTTCAGTTGAGTCCTCTGATCGCAGTTTATGTGAGAAATTTCGAGGACAGAATTTTTATAAGGAGGAGAGGTTGTAAAACCCCAATTTTGGGTTAGGGTTTTACCCGCTTGTAGGTTACCTGGTTCGGGCCAGTCTCAAGTCGATTCGAGCGAGCTCGAGCTAGAACAATTTTAAGAATATGAGTATGAGGCCTAGATGGCCATATGAGCATGTTATGGAGGTTGAGTATGCTCGACATGCATATGATATTTTCAGATATGATACAGTAGAGCATGAGTTATCAGTGTATACACGAGGTATACATATGATTTTTATGAGTTAGCTCAGGATTTTAGGCCTAGATCTAGGCCATTGCAGCGTTTAGTATCCGTTTGGGATTTTCTAGGTATTTCATTTGCATGCAGCATAGGAATTTCAGATCACTTGATTGTGCCCCTATGGGCCCAGCTTGATTGAGTTCAGGGTTCGAGGCCCATTTAACCTTCTTGCCTCGATTCCCGCCTATAGAGTCACTTTTAGGACTCGAGTCAGTTTTGACTTTGGACGGTCTCGATCCGAGCTTTCTGTCCATATGTATATTGCATATACCCATAGGTGGGTCCCACTAGACCATGAGTTGTCGGACGTTCAGATCATGCCACGTGGCAAGATCTGAGCCGTCCACATCAACCCTAGCTTCACCATGTTATATTTCCAAAGATTTTCACTGATTTTCATAATTTACACCCTTTAGTGCCGCCACCACTTCGGCTCGCCGCCGGCGAGTTTCCACCTCTCCCCCAGCCTACCGTATTGGTATGACCGTGACCACCTCAGGACCGGCTATCAGTCCGTACCCACGATCGCCACTCGGCGCCGCTGTAGTTGCTGCCTGGCGACGACGTTTTTGGTTTCGGTTTTCGCCACCACCTGCCACCCGTTCGGGCCATTTTCCGGCGTCGATGAGTGTCCTCCAATGAGCAGACCACCATGACAGCTTCCCTTCGCCGAGATCTATGGTTTGGGATCGACACCGGCCTCCATCATGGCCTTGATTGCCACCGGCAACTTGCACTTGGACAGCGGCGTTTTTGGTCGTTTATGGCCAATTTCCAGCATGCCACTGGACGAACACAGAGAACCGTCAGCCCATAGAGGTTCATCTCATCGAGGCCGATATTTTGAGACCGCCCACAAGCTCCACCGTGGCCACGATTGCCGCCGCCGGCGTCACCTCACCCGGCGGCAATACTACTTCTTCCCGGCCATTTTCGGCCAACCAACCACCGAACCTTGCCAATCACCACCACTGTAAAGATTGTGGGAAAATAATAATAATAATAATAATAATAATAATAATTGGATGCGGACGCGGTCCGGAAAGGACCGAATGCGGTCCGTGAAGGACCGAACATGTTATATTCTTTACCTGGTTAATTATTTACCCATTTTATTATTTACCCGGTTACCCAGTTAAATGAAATATAGGTGTAGGGGTGTTTTCACATACCCTAGCCGTCATTTTCATTGTTATAAATTTTGAAAGAGGACGTCATTTTTGGTGTAAGGGCGTCTTCCTCACCTTAGCCGCCTAGTTCTCCTCTACCTTGCCGGTGCTTCTTCCTTGCTTGGGTATCCTTCCTATCTCCCTCTTCTTAATTTTCTTGCATGCATATTCTTTTTAATTGATAATAAGCTTGTTAATCATGTAACTAAAGTCTCAAATCAACAAGAAAGAAAAGAACTAAACTAAACTGGAAAACTGAAATCCCGTCCATGGCCGACGGGTGCAAATTGTTGGCGAGATGGGCAACTGTAAACAAGTTTGCAAGGCTTCCCCTCACACCCCCGATGACCCCTCTGGTTGCTGGGTCGAAGGGATGGCTCGCCATGTCCCTGGTTTCCGGTGGGTGGCGGAATTGCAGCTGTGAGTGGGCGGAGTTGCAAGGGTGACGGAAGGGATGACGTTCTGCTGAAACAGACGCTGTCATGGCAGCTTCAGAGGGTAGACGCTTGGCCTTGACATTGGGTCGTCGTGCGCGGAGAAGGGGAGCATTCCCGGCGGTGCTGCTGGCCGGACGGAGTCATCTTGCAGTCCCGGCGGTGCTGCTGGCCAGGAGTTTCGCGACTTGGTGCAGAACGTGATTCGCCTTGGATAGTTGCTGTAATGCACGAGCTTTATGCTTCCAATTGGATTGGTAGGGAAGGGAAGCAGTTGATGGAGTCATGATCTGGTTTTGGGTTGAAGAAGAAGACGTCACAGGTCTGGTTTTTGGTGCAGACGTGGGGAGAACGGTCCTCTTCCTTGCGTCGTCCAAAGGTGGCCGATCCTTCCTGTTTTGATGCTGGCTTGATGTTGTTGAACATCTAAATGGTAGCAAGGTGCAAGAAAGAAGTGGTCTTGAGGCTGGGAGAAGAAGGACGAACCTGTTTTTGGAGAAGAGAAGAATGGCGACGGGAAGAAGAAGAAGAAGGGTGGCAAACTTGTAAATACTACTTGACTCGACGTGGCTCGAGTTAAAAATAATACTAACTCGTAATAAATCTTTAAAAATAATCATTCTAATGGGTTATGGGTTAAAGTTACTAAACTAATTAATTATTGTACGAAATCGCCACGAGTAATAAAAATACGGTAATGATAAACGGTCGATAATTAATCGGCGTACTATAAGCGATTAATTTTAAATCAGATGATTATAAGTAATTGATAAAATAAAGATTTTACCTTTACCATATTAAATTTAATATTAGGTAAATAAAGTGATTATTTTAATAACGAGTCAGTAATGTAGAAAATGAGTTATTAAAATATAATCGTCGTAAAAATCACAAGCGTCGAACCTAAATAGCATAATGAAAATAAATAAAGTTCGAAACTTTATTGAGTTGAATAATTTAAAATAATTGTATTAATAATATCTTTGAATTAGAATAATACAAATTATTTTAAATAATTTAATCAAACAACTTAATTAATTAAATTGCTATGAATAATGATAGCGATTAAAAAATTATAACCGTAAACTAAATCATCAAGATCGTGGTTAAGTAATTATTATCGCAAGAAAATATACTAATAATAATAATTAAATACTTGTTTATGAATTAATAATTACTTTATTATTTGTTAAGTGTTAATTATGATTTAGATAATTAATTTAAAATGTAAAGTAGGATTTAAATGATTATATCACATGAATAATTTAATATTTAATATTGTTGAATTTTAATAGTGATATATATATATTAGTCATTTAGTGGCATGCATTTCTACTCGAATAAAATTATACTTATGTATAATTTTATGTTCTCGTTCAGATTAGGATCGTTGGTCACAGCTGCGAGTTCACTTACGAACTATCCAGGTCCGTATAATTATTTGAAATGTTGTATTTTCCCTTGTTGGCAGCCCTGGTCGGCCTGAGCCCAGATTTGACCACCATGCGCTGGAACGCAATCGAGGTCAAGGAATTGACTCAGTCCAACACGGGGCCGCACCTTTAAAATTACTATGTGGGAGTCTTGGTCAGACTTGAGTATCTGACCACCATGCGCTGGAACGCAACCGGGGTCGACTCAATTCGGCACGAGGTAGCACCCCCTGAAAGATTGAACACCTATCCCCATGCCGAAAGGGGCAACAGGGCGCAATGGCGCAAGACGGCTCATTATGCACTTGTGATACCGAGAGGGTGAGTCAATGGCAAACATCGGTAACTACAGGCCGTGGGCCACGTAGCGTGTGTGCGCATGCATGGGATGGTAGCTGGATGGGGTGGCCACCCCTCCCAGCATATAACGAGCTCGGCATAGGCTCATAACAACTAAAAGACTATTGAAACGATAATGGGGATTTTATTGACTTGTTTCATTTAATTATGCGGCTTAGTGGTTTTATCACTAACGCGGAATTGCCTCCGCAGGTGAGCAGCTTTGGACTGAAGAATAAAAGTGACTCAGGTTGGTGAATTGACAATAAAAATTGGACTTCCTTATTATTCTCTTGTGTTATAAATGTGGCTATGGGAAACGGTCCGAGACTGTGGGACGGTTACTTTATATTTTAGAGAACATGATTTATTGTTATGATTTATTTATATATTGCCAGACTTATTTGCTATTTTTCAATTCATGTTCTAGAATATTATCGTTACATCAATTATATTTTTAGGTAACACCCGGTCCGGTTCGGGCGGGTCGTTACAACCACCATGACGTCTCCCGTCCTCCCCTCCATCTATCCCAACAAGCGACAGCCTCCTCTGCGCCGTCATCGCTGTTTTCCGGCGGTGGGCACCGCCACCCCTAGTCGACCCTGTTTACCCGTTTGCCGTGTTAGTGTCCGTGCTGTGCTACCCACGTTTACGTCCGCCTGGTCATGCCCGAGTCCACCTAGTCATGCTCGAGTTCGCTTGCCCGTGCCCGAGTTCATGTCCATCATGTTCGCCTAGCCAACCCAGCCCATTTTCTTGTTAACCCAGATCAGGTTGGTTCATCCCAATCAGTTTGGTCCAATTTAGCTCATTTTCAAATCATTTTTGTCCGTTCTTGTACTATTTTTGGTAATTTGAGAGCCTTTATGTTAGTTGTGATGCATATTCACAGGATTTAGCCATCACATTGATGAGGATAAGGGAGACATGGGTAGATATTAGGTCGCATACCTCTCACTGATATAGTTTTTTGGATGTAGCCTAGACTAGTATGTTGCAGTACTCTAGTGTACCTGCTTGACCACATAGTAGGCCCTTAGGGGTGAATATAAGCATTTTTTGCCAAGGTCATTTCATTTTAGTCTCCATAGTTTGCAGTGACCTTAGGAACTAGCCAGCGAGACGATTCGAGCATTTATGGTCAGTCTAGCTAGATAATTTTGACTTATATGGCATGTTTTAGCCAGATGATTTAACTATGTGTGGTAGTAAGGGGCAAGCGATCTTCGTCAATGTTCAGTGGTCCAGCTTCATGTTGGTCTGTTTGTGTAGTAAATAGCTTGGCTTTGAGGGAGAGCTACCCTCTAGGTTATAGCTCAACAACTTTAGTTTTGCTAGCGCAGTGGTATCTTTAGTTGAGTCCTATGATCGCAGTTGACGTGACAAATTCCAAAGATGGAATTTTTATAAGGAGGAGAGGTTGTTAAATTCCAACTTCGGGTAAGGGTTTTACCTGCTTGTAGTTGGCCGGTTTGGACCTGTCTCGAGTCAGTTCGAATGAGCTTGAGCTAGAACAATTTTGAGAATATGAGTATGAGGCCCAGAAGGCCATATGAGCATGTTATAGAGGTTGAGTATGCGCAACATGCATATGATAGTTTCAGTTATGATACAATAGAGCATGAGTTATTAGTGTATACACAAAGTATACATATGATTTTTTATGAGTTCGCTAGGATTTTAGGCCTAGATTTAGGCAGTTGCAGCTTTTAGTATCCGTTTGGGATTTTTAGGGTATCTCATTTGCAGGCAGCATAGGGATTTTGGATCAGTAGATTGTGCCTCTATGAGCTTAGCTTGATTGAGTTTAGGGTTCGAGGCCCATTTAGCCTTCTTGTCTCAATTCCCACCTATAAAGACATTTTTACGACTAGAGTTAGTTTTAACTTTGGACGGTCTCGATCCAGGCTTTTTGTTGAATGTATATTTCATATACCCATAGGTGGGCCCCATTAGGTCATAAGTTATTGGACATTTAGATCGTGCCATGTGGCAAGATCTGAGCCGTTCACAGCAACCGCCTCCCGTTCTGGCCATTTTCCAGCACTGGAGAGTGTCCTCCGGCAAAGCTGACCACCCCGACAGCTTCCCCTCACCAAGATCCATTTTGAGACCATCCGCGACCACTGTCACGGCCGCAATCGCCACTGGCTATGTCGCCGCAACTGGCAGTGATACGTCCCCTTTCCAGCCGATCTCCGGTCAGCCACTAGTCGAACGCCATCGACCGCCACCGCCAGCATGGTCCTCGTCGCATGGGCCAGCGATCCCGACCGGCGGCAACCCCAGCTTTGTTGCTGTCGGTGGTTTCCTACGACGGGCACTGCCACCATACGTTCGGCCCATTTTCCCTTGTTCAAATACATTCGCCCGTGTTTGTGTCTATTTGATTAACTCAATAACATACAAGTATACATGGTTGAAACAAGTAATATAAGGATGAATTTAAGTATTGTCGAACAGTGAGATGAATTTCCTTAAATTAATTAGAGAAAATGAAATTAAGAACAAAACAAAAACAATCAATTAACTTAATCTAAGTAATACTTTAAATTAAAGAAAAAGTTATAATTATAAAACTTGTTCTAGAGTCGAATTTCTCTTAACATGAATTTAACATTAATCACATCTTACTTTCATCTTTTATTCTTTTGAATTGCCGATCTAGGAAAATTATATGGCATGGTGGTTCCCGCTCCTTCATGCATCTATTATTTAACCTCAATTTCTACCTCCCGATGATAATTAATTAATCAACAAAATAACGCATTAAGATTTGCCTCACAATCACATACGGTGTTGTGTATCTCCCAACCACAACAATAAACAAGTCAAAAGACTCGTCGTATGATGAATTATCAATGACTTATCTAACTAATTTCTCTCGAAATCTAATTAAGCCTCATGATCTAAGTAATAGGTGATCGGTCTACTCTTAGCATTAAGAACATGATAATTTAAGCAATCCAATTGAATTAAAGAGTAAGAGGTTGAAATGAATTTACTTAAACCATTTAAGTTTCATTCTTCTCTAGAACGAAATAAAGGATTAGTCCATAATAAAAACAGAAGACATTATAAAGAAGAAACTACTTATCATTATGAAAGGAAAAGAACTACCAAAACTAGAACTACTTCTAAGCCAAGAGTTGAGATATCCCAAACAACAAATGACCACCCGTTTATATAGAGATACCCAGGAGATACAAGAATTCGACGAATGATTCCACAACTCGATGTAGTCTAATTGATTATGATGTACGATGAAGTTTCCAACTCCCTGACCTACTCAAATGTAGCCAAAGCTATGTATATCCATATGCATCGAGCTTCGTCAACACCATAAATTTTAGCCATCAATGGGTGGAGTCCAATACTCTGACCAAAAATTCCTAAGCTTCTTTGTTTTCAATTTTTTTCTGCATTAAACTCCAAAATTAAACATATCTAATAAAATATTAATTAACTAAAAAATAAAGTAAAATATCACCTTATTAATAATATTTATACCCAAGATTTACAAAATCACATTAAAAACATGGGAAAATATTGTACACTTTAAACACTTAACACACCCCCAAACTTAAACTTTTGCGCATCCCGAACAAAATATCATAACCAAAAAAATTTTTTACTACACAAAAATACTTAGTCCCCATTATGTTCTCATATGATTCTTAATCAAACTATCGAGAGGCAACAAGATGTCAATCAAATCAAAAATTCCCTTTTATCAATCACACCCAAAAGAAGGCTCCCCGTGTGTTTTGCTTATCCTTCTAATTTGCAACAAGAAAAAAACTCTCGCTCATTTTTAAATATGTTTGCCATTTGCCCTCATCTCCACTAATGTAAGCATTTATTTTTGGTTTTTTTTTTAAAGAATAGCCAGCTTTACCTTTTGACGTGAACCCCCATAATTACTGAGTTACAAAGGCTTGGTTACTCAGCAAAGTGTCAATATGCAAACAAAGATAACTAGCTTTACCTTTTGATGCAAACCCCCATAATTACTTAGTTCTAAAGGCCTAGTTACTCATCAAAGTAGTCATTGCTCTTGTAACACCTATTTTTATAGGGCCAAGGGCGGGCCGGAATGCGATGTTATAATTTGGAAAACTATTCGTTTGACTACCCTCGTACAACTTTGTGAAAGTGGATCTCAACCCTCAAGGAGGCTTAAGATAGGCAACCTTAGGGTTTCATCACATATGCATGCTGATTCATACTAGCATAGAGAGGCTCTTAACCTTAAGGATTTTATAAGATGACCCCTAGCCACAACAGAGGCAAAACCTCTTCCATAAAGTTTGTATGAGTGTAGTCCAACGAATTGTTTTCCAATTTATAACATCGTACTTTGGTCCGCTTTTAGGCCAAAAAATGGGGTGTTACAACTTGGTATTAGAGCCATGTTCTTGGACTATTAGAACGGCGAACCTTCGGAATGCATGTTGTCTGTACACGTGTGTTGTTTAGTTTGATTATATGCTGATGAATGTATGAGTGTATATGTTTATGTTTGGGTACGATGCGTTTTGGTACCCCCCCTCCCCATGAGCTGATCCACAGTCATGCCGACAGGTATGCTTTGCTTCCTCTATGTGTAATTTTATGTATTTTGATTGTGTTTTACATGGACTAGTATGCATGTCATGGATATGATTCGACCATTACATTGGAAATTTTCCCAACTATAAGCTTTTTCACGTCTTATGTATGGAGGAGATTAACTAGACCATTGGGATAAAGATGTTTAAGTAAACCTAGAGACATATTTGAGATAGACCAGAATATTAAAGAAGTAGATAAGGAATTGCTAGACATTATGGGGAATAATAAAGAGAAAAATTTAACCCCCATCTTCCACTCCTTTTTCCTCTCATCTATTTCTGCTTCTTCCTTATCGTGTTTTTTCTTCATACTTATTTGCCTCTCGCCCCCCCCCCTTTAGACATCCCCTTTCTTTTTCTACCTTTCCTTATTGTGATCTAGAAGAGAACTTACGTATGGATATTAGAATTATGGTTTTAGTTAAGAGTATATAGTTGACAGGTCTATGTTTGGCCTGGTCAAACCTGTAAGATAATATAGTTAATTAAAAATGATAGAGTTGACCTGCTAGGGCAAAAACAAAAATATCTATAAAAGAATAGGTATGGATTTTTGAACCAAAGTATGGAGGTAGATATGTATTAATAGGACTGAGGTAGTAGGCCTGTAGAAACCCTGTGATGCTGACTACATGACTAGTAGGCACATTTCCTATAGAACACCATTACAACCATCTTTGTATATAGTTGACAGGTCTATGTTTGGCCTGGTCAGACTTGTAAGATAATATAGTTAATTAAAAATGATGGAGTTGACCTGCTAGGGCAAAAACAAAAATATCTATAATAGAATAGGTATGGATTTTTGAACCAAAGTATGGAGGTAGATATGCACTAATAAGACTGAGGTAGTAGGCTGTTAAGTGTTTAAAGTATACAATATTTACCCATGTTTTTAATGTAATTTTGTACTTCCTGGGTATAAACATTATTAATTAAGTGATATTTTAATTTATTTTTTTAGTTAATTAATATTTTATTAGATACGCTTAATTTTGGTGTTTCGATGCAGAAAAAGATGAAACAAATTAAGCTTTGGAATTGATTGATCATATCTCATCTCTTGGCTTCAGAGTGTAGTGAAAGAAGTAGTTTTAGTTTTTGAATTCTTTTCTTTCATAATAAAAAGTAGTTTCTTCTTTATATTGTTTTCTATTTTCATTATAGAGTAATATTTTATTTCGTTCAAAGAAGAATGGAACTTAACATGATTCAATTAAAGTCATTTCAACCTCTTACTCTTTTATTCAATCGGATTGTTTGAATTATCATATTCTAAATGCTAAGAATAGATTGATCGCTTATATCTTAGATCATGAGGTTTAATTAGATTTCGGGAGAAATTAATTATATTAGTCATTGATAATTTATCATACGACGTGTCTTTTGACTTGTTTGTCGTTGTGGTCGGGAGATACACAACACCGTATGCGATTGTAAGGCAAATCTTAATGCATTATTTTGTTGATTAAACAATTATCACCGGGTGGTAGAGATTGAGGAAAAATAATAGAAGCATGAAGGAGTAGGAGCCACCATGTCATATAATTATCCTAGATCGACAATCCGAGGGAATAAAAGATAAGAGTAAGATTTGATGAATATTAAATTCATGTTAAGGGAAATTCGACTCTAGAACGAATTTTATTATTATAACTCTTTCTTTAATTTAAAGTTATTACTTAGATATCTTAAAGTCAATTATTTCTGTTTTATTTTTAATTTAATTTTCTTTAATTAATTTAAGGAAATTCATCTCGGTGTGGGACGATACTCGATTTTATCATTATATTACTTGTTTAGACCGTGTATACTTGCATGATATTGAAATTATTAAAACAAGTTTTTGGCGTCATTGCCGGGAGATAGAATTTTCTTAATTAATTTAGGATTAGAATTTTGAGTGTTTTTCTTTTCTTTTTAGATTTTAGTGTTTGATTATTTTTAAAAACAAAAAAACAAAAAAAGGAAAAAAATATTATATCATTGTCTTCTTCCTTGTTATCATTTGTTTATGCATAGATTAGTGCGGTCACCCTTGTCTTCTTTTGATCTAAAGATTGAAAGGACTTTGAGAAACTTGTACGCCGCTGGAAGAAGAGCACAAGAACCAATAGAAGAAGAAGCCATGCACCCATGGAGGACTACCAAAGTTTTAGAATTAGATGCTCTTACTGCTTTATCTGCTCAGGTCAATGCTTTAGGTAATCAAGTTCAAAATCTTAATATGTAGGGACAGGTTAAGGCTGTGGAGCCAAGGTGAGAATGGTGTGGGCAAGGACATTTTACATTTCAATGTGCAACTGATCAAGTAAACTACGTAGGCAACTTTAATAGGAATAATAATCCCTATTCCAATATCTATAACGCGGGTTGGCGCAATAACCCCAATTTTTCATGGAATAATTCTTCACAATTGGCTGATGTCCCTAGTAATCCACCACCACCATCACAACATTATCGACCCCCTTCACTTTCTTTTCAGCAACCAACAACAACTAGATTTGATCCAAATGTTCAATTCCATGCAACAAACTATGCAACAATTCATGCAGAATCAGCAAAAACAACGACAACAGTTTATGCAACAAGTTATGGTGCAAGTAAACAAGGAACAAAGTGAGCGACCCAAGGGTGTACTTCTAAGCCAACCATAACAACCAAGGAAAGATGGTCAAGAGCATTGCAAAGCTGTAACAACTCGGAGTGGTATTACTTTACAGGAACCATTTCAGCCAAATGAAATTAAGGAAAAAGATGAAAGCCAAACAACAAACATGAACCCATACATTATTGGTTAGCTCACTCAGAAGCAAAGGGAAAGAGAAATATGAAGTACATATAGAAGAGGTCGAAAAAAGTACAATTTCCTTCTAGATTAAAGAAAAAAGTGATGAAAAATATTTTAAAAAATTTCTTGATATATTTAAGAAACTACAAATTAACATACCTTTCGCTAGTGAACTTGAACAGATGCCTAGTTATGTAAAATACTTGAAGGATATTCTAAAACAAAAAGGAGAGTAGATGACAATGAAGTTGTGGCCGTGACTGAAGAATGTAGTGCTGTCCTCCAAAGAAAACTACCTCCTAAGATAAAAGACCCGGGAAAATTTGTGATTCCATGTTCAATTAGAGGAAATGTTCATTGTAATGCTTTATGTGACTTATGTTCTAGCATAAATCTTATGCCTTTTTCTATTTTCAAAAGGGTAAGAATCAAGGACATTGCTCCTACCAACATCACACTCCATTTGGCTGACTAATCATTGGTATATCCTTAAGGGGTCATTAAAGATGTTTTAATAAAGGTTGACAAATTTATCTTTCCTACAGATTTTGGTGGTGCTTGAAATGGAGGGAAAGAATGACTATATACCACTCATTGTTGGGAGAGGTTTCTTAGCAACTAAGAGAACATTGATCTATGTAGCTACTGGAAAAGTTACACTTAGGGGTAAACAAAGATTATGTCGCATACAACATTTTTAAATCCATGAATTGCCTGGATGAAATATATGATTGTTATAAAATTGAACTATGTGATAAAATAATGTACTAAGGGGATAAATTGAGTGATTCATTATATAAGCCCATAAATTTTCTTTGTGAAGATGATACTGATGTATAAGAAATGATTAAAGTAGTAGATTCACAACCAATCTTGCCTAGGAGATTCAGAGTTATGGAAACCTTATATCTATCAGTGCACAGATTGCTGCCATCAATTGAAGTACCACATAATTTGGAGATTATCAAGATGGTCAGCTGTAGACGTTAAACCAAGCGCTTCTTGGGAGGCAACCCAAGTGATTTCTTTTAAAAAATTTATTTTTATTTGCAGATATTTTTTTAATATTTCTTTTTATTTTGTAGCATGGGTCAAGGGAAACTTTAGTTATTCATGACAATCATCCACTGACTAATTGATATGAGGGAGTTCTCTTTCACTTCTTTTACTTTATTTTTATTTTTGAGGACAATGCTTAGTTTAAGTTTGGGGGTGATGCCTTAATTTTATGCATATTGTTAATGCTCGACTCATGTTTCGATTTAGATATACTATATATATATATATATATATATAGTGTAGTTTAGTGTAAAAATTTTATTATGCAATGGTATTTTAGTCTCTTTGTTCAATGATAGACACATGTGAATTAGTCTTACTTTTCTTGGGAAAACTTGATTAGTTGATATGAGGGATGAACTGAGTAAAAGATTGCAATCGGGAGTTGGTTCTCTACCTTATATTATTTTCACAATCTTTTGGTTTAGATGATTTCAATGAATGTTTTGCAATATGGATTATACATGATGGTCATGACTTTTAGAATTTGCCCTAGCGACTTTCGAGGTGAAATATTTGGTTTGCCATGTAGATGGAAAATGATATTACGCATTTCTTTGGGATGAGTCTCGGCCTTTCTTCAAGCCTACCTAATATGAATTATCGTTTGCACACAGTTTCATGGCCTTTATTATACATGTTTGTTTGATTACCCTTATTTTAGCCTTGGCCTTTTTATTGAAAATATACCTTGTTGCTTGAGTCCAAGCACCCTAGTGTTTTGAATTCGTTCTAAATTCTAACATGAATGAAAATTTGAATAGTATAGGGGGAAGGCATTGTGTTTTATAGAGTGGTGATTGAGTAGTTAGTGTAGACTTTCCTGGCACTTTGTTTTGTAAAAAAAAAAAGGAAAGAAAATAGAAGAAAAACAAAAAGAAAAAAAATGAAGAAGAAATTAAAAAAAGAGGCAATGATCCTCCACAAGTAAACACAAGATGAAGCAATAATCTTCCACTGGTTTGAAATAAAAGAAAAAAAAAGCAGCAGGTAGTCAATGGAAAATCAAAGCAAAGTTAGTTCTCATATAGGGTCAACTTGATACTACATTTAAGGAAGTTTGTGTCATATTGCTTGGGGATTTATTGTACATGTATGTCAGGATTTAGAAAGGCTTTTTAATTCTAGGGTGCAGATTAGCCTCTGATTTTTTTATCTTGTTCATCCTATTTTTAGTTCCTAGCCCTGGCCCCGTTACAACCTATAAAGACCAATTGATTCAATTAAATTGGCATTACTTACATTAGTGAAGATGGGAGCGGAAGGTAAACATATTTAAGCATGTGCTTGATTGTATTCTCTTGGTTACAGATGAGAATGATAAGCCAATGGACTATCACACACACACACGGAGAGCTTTCTTTTGGATGTGATTGATGAAAGGGAATTTTTGATTTGATTGACATCTTGTTGACTCTTGAGGGTTTGATTGAAAATCATATGAGAACATAATAGGGACTAAGTATTTTTGTGTAGTAAAATTTTCTTGGTTATGATATTTTCTCGGGACGCGCAACAATTACCCATGTTCTTAATGCAATTTTGTACTTCCCGGGTATAAACATTATTAATTAAGTGATATTTTACTTTATTTTTTAGTTAATTAATATTTTATTAGATATGTTTAATTTTGGTGTTTCAAGGCAGAAAAAGATGAAACAAATTAAGCTTTGGAATTGATGATCATATCTCATCTCTTGGCTTCGTAGTGTAGTGAAAGAAGTAGTTTTAGTTTTTGAATTCTTTTCTTTTCATAATAAAAAGTAGTTTCTTCTTTATATTGTTTTCTATTTTTATTATGAAGTAATATTTTATTTCGTTCTAGAGAAGAATGAAACTTAACATGATTTAATTGAATTCATTTCAACCTCTTACTCTTTTATTCAATCGATTGTTTGAATTATCATGTTCTAAATGCTAAGAATAAATTGATCGTCTATATCTTAGATCATGAGGTTTAATTAGATTAGTCATTGATAATTAATCATATGACGAGTCTTTTGACTTGTTTGTCATTGTGGTTGGGAGATACACAACACCGTATGCGATTGTAAGGGAAATCTCAATGCATTATTTTGTTAATTAAACAATTATCGCCGGGTGGTAGAGATTATGGCAAAATAATAGAAGCACGAAGGAGCAGGAGCCACCATGTCATATAATTATCCTATATCGACAATCCAAGAGAATAAAAGATATGAATAAGATTTGATGAATATTATATTCATGTTAAGGAAAATTCGACTCTATAACGAATTTTATTATTATAACTCTTTCTTTAATTTAAAGTTATTACTTAGATTTCTTAAAGTCAATTGTTTTTGTTTTATTTTTAATTTAATTTTCTTTAATTGATTTAAGAAAATTTATCTCTTTGTGGGACGATACTCGATTTTATCATTATATTACTTGTTTCGACCGTGTATACTTGCATGATATTGAAATTATTCGAACATTGGCCTGTAGAAAACCTGTGATGCTGACTACATGACTAGTAGACACATTTCCTATAGAACACCATTACGGCCAGCTTTGCTCAAAGACAAACAAAGGTAGATTGACCAAAGAGCCCTTGGACATAGATGGGTATGATAGTTTCGAAAGTTCAAAATTTGGGCATACACATGGTAGGCCCATAGTGTATGGATGAAGTTAGTTCATAGAACTCATGACCATGAAGCATAGTTAGTCACAACAGTTTGATCAGGAGTATTTTGATTTGAGTGACAATTGTTAGTAAGTGTCCGTATGAGAATGATATGACAGTCAGATGGCTCTGATAAGGAAATAAGAAGTATGAGTAGATATCATATGAAACTAGTATTACCTAGCACACCCAAGCATGCCAGATCCCATCTCAGCAAGATGGGGAGATTGTGTGGAACACCATGCTCACCACACCCTCTATATTTTGATCTTGAAGATGTATGTCCCTTTGGACAAGATTTTATCACTACACGCAAAATAGAGAACATGAGTGGTCTGCGGAGGAGTGACTACTTCCAAAAGGAAAGTCATACAGCTAGTTGTGCTATCACACTCTTGTTACGATTATAATTGGCAATATCACCAACGTCGTAGTTGACATTATACTTTGCCAGTAATTATGCATTGCATTATGAGATCAGGAAAATTGAGAGAGGAGTTTACTAGAGTGTCTCATCTTACTGAGTAACTCCATGTGTGGGAAATTGTAGAAGCACGAAATTGCTTTGTTGGATACGACTAATATTGGTGTGATATAGATTTATTTTGTCTCTTTAGTGAGGGCCAATAGCAATACTGGACCCCTTGTGGATGCACATCAAGGGAAATTTTTCAAAGGTCAATAGTTGCCTTGGTAGATCTTAGAGGTACCGCATGACAAGTTCTCCTTCTGTTACGCAATAGTACCTTCTAAACTAATAAGTTACATGTGAGTCAATTGAAGATACAATAGGACCCTAATAGCATCGATAAAGACGAACCTTTACTTGAGGGTAGTAGGTCACCTTAGAGATTTAGACAAGTTGGCATGACAGATAGACATCATAGACACCACGGCAGTAGGGATGTGAGAAGCTACTCCTTAGACTATGAGGCTTAGAACAATATGTCTTACCTAACCTATGATACAACCCCATTGTGTGTATTAAAAGATATAAGAACTAGTTAGAGCTGAGACATACTATAGAGATAGAGAAATATTAGAGTAGGAGAATTGTGTCATATCTTCATAGAGGTTAGGGCTGTGAGCCATCTAGGTCGTTGAGTCTAACTGCTAGACAGGCATAGGACTAGACTGACATGGTAGCGGTCAATAATCGCTTACTCACCATCAACTAGAGCCGATAGGAACATGAGACAGCCGAGTATGATGGATAGGTAGCGTATGACATAGAAGAGTTTTGTAGTTGGTTGTTAGGTTTTAGCTTGCAAGTCCACTAGTTGAGTAGCACAACCACGAACCGAGTAACACAACCGCCAATCGACTAGCACAACCATTGTCTGAGCACGTATACTATGGTAGATTAGTAATAGGTTAAATAGTTGTCCAAGGGTACAACACGGTACAATAGTTAGATATAGCTAGATGATATGACATGAATTGTAGATGACGTACTAGGTTGGTCAAACAACCAACAATTGAGTAGAAGGATAGTGTCATATTGACACCTTGAGTATGATCAAGCAGGATGAGTAGGATTATTAGTCTTGAGACATGTTAGTTGGATAGTGTGTTCTTTAGTAATTGGACAGATCGATGAACAATGATTAGAGTGGCCAAACTGAGAACAAAGATCTAGAGCATCAGCATTGACTTGTCAGCGGCACCCGACATTAGAGATGTGGGTGTGGAGTGTTATGTAGTTACATGGTGTGCACCTCTATATTGTCTAGAGCTTACATATGACCATCTGGTAGCTTTGTTGCGAGTCAACCATAGTGGTAGTAGCTAATTGAGTCGAGCATGATAAATCGATACTAGACGACTAGTCAATAATCACAGACGAGAGGATGAAACACTCTTACACCTCTCAATGGGTTCCTATTTACGTGGTGCACCAGTAGTTCTTTGGGACAGGAGATCCCCATCCACTAGGACGTGCATACCTAGTACTCGATCGAGAGACACTTGTCTATCGTTTAGAGTGGATATTGCCTCGGCTTTCCTAAATTTTATATATACCACCTTATCCTATCTTACGCACCTCTTACTATGTGGCTATAGGTGGAGACATAGTGATCATATCTTTTAGACAGCCTGCCAAGGTGGGTACTTCTAGGTCCCCTTAACACATCTCACGCATTTCACACTTGTCAAAGCCCAGCTTTTGAGGCTAGTCATGACACCCTGATTGGAGGGTGATTCTTTGCACAACCATATGCATCACGAGGTCAGCCTAACCTTTAGACCACCTCATGTATTGAGGTTTATATGGTGGGTTTTGATAGGTCACATTTTCGTGAGATCACCTAGGACTGCATTCATCCTTACATGGAGGAGGCAAGTATGATTACGTACTCAAGTTACGTATGTAGACACGTCCATGATATATGTTTTTGTCAACACCAGGCTCACCTTTGACAGGTATATCCTATAATAGTATGGTTGATAGGAATTGACCTCATAGTGATGTGTTAGGTGGAAGAGCATTTCGTTGGTAGTACGATTCATGAGCAGTACGCTTAGTACCATTGGTATTGAAATTGGAGCAACTTGATAATGGTGTAGTCCATGGCAGTGCATTCAAAGTAGAATATTACGAAAACTCTTTGCACCGCATGTGTGTGTGTAGTTGTTTGTATGATTTGATCACAATCTATGTCCGTAGAGTGTATAACCCCTTAGGTGAATTCCGAGGACGAAATTTTCCAAAGTGGGGGAGTTGTAAAACCTTGGCTTTTCGCCCGATGGTTTTAATTCGTAATGACTCGGGTCGAGTTGTTTGTATTTACGTATGGTATGTGGATATGTATGAGTTGCCCTAGCCTTGGATCCTTCGGCTTTGTTGGCCTTATCAGACACTATGTGCCTGACCTTTTATGTTTGGTTTGGTCAAGTCGAGTCTAGTTAGACCTTAGGACGAGTCCCATCATGTCTAGTCACTTTTTGTGCGTTGTGGTCGTATTTATTTTACGTGTTTCTGGTGGAAAAACCTTAAATTATGCAAATGAGAATTGGGCGCAAAAAGCATCCCTCGCACCTAAATAAAGTTTGAATTTGAGGCTTAGAGACCACAAACGCCAAGACACTCTCAAAGCATCCTATGCCCATGACTTGCCTTATTTTGGAACTTTTTTCTCATGTTGTATTTATTTATTTATTTGATAAACCACAAAATCTTTTCCCTCTTTTTCCTATCAAAATTCAAATCCCAACACACCTCTTTAGGTGTGGCACCCATGCTGATGACATTACCCAGCCCACCACCCTCTTCCTCATCATCACTTTTTCACTCCAACCCAACCACTCCACTCACCCCAACATCCTCCAAGCCATTTCATCCCTCTTTGCACTTCATCTCAGCCGTGTGGAGCATTCCTAAGCATTTTACTTCAAGGTTTGAAGGACTTGGTGAGGGAAACCTCCCCTTGACTTATTTGTGGTATATTTCTTTTTATTTTTATTTCTAGTTAGGAAGTTCACATGCTGTTTGCCTATTAATGTGGTCGCTTGTATTTTTATGGTATTTTTCAAATGTATATATTTCTGTTAACAATTAACGAGAGCTAGTTTTATGTCATTTTCTTTTCTAGATTAATAGTTATGAATTTTACATCATTAGTGTGCTTAGATATGCACTAGTTTGGCATAAAATCTATAACTCAATGTTTTAGATGTCTGGTTTGTATGATCTTGGTATGTTTGTTTTCACACTTCATAGATATACAAGTTATTGTTGAGTATATCGACTTATTTGGCATAGATGATCATGAAAAGGTCCTAAATCGGACAAAAGGTGGCAGCTTTCAAGGTTCCAGTGACCCAATCATCCACCTACCCCATTTTTGCACCTTGTTGTGGTTTTCATTTCATGATCTACTTGATACTCATTTGTTATGCTTGATTTTAGAATCATCTCATAAAATTTCCAAGCAAAAATGACTTTAAGTAAGGCCTGAACAAAATTGTTAAACCATAGTGTGCACCTGTTCAGTTTCTAGCTATATTTATCTATATTTTGTGTTGAGCTAGGTGTCAGGTTAATTATAAGACCTAATAAAAATGCATTTAAAATATCTAATAACTCACTAAATTTCTACTGAAAATGCGTAAATTTTGGAATTAAACAAAATTCATTCTAATGGTTAATGGGCTCGTACTTTTGTACGAACTAGATCAAACATAATAAAAATTGTGAAATAGATTACTAAGAGTACTAGACATCCTAATAATGTCTCCTTAATTTTTTGAGCATTTGGGTAAGCAGGTAATTAGGTAGAAATTTCTAATTCTACGAGGGTTAGATTAATTACAATATTGTTTGAAAAAGTAATCTAGATTAGAAAATTCACCTAGGTCCGATTAGAGGGAAATTGGACATGAAATATCAATGGGGTAAACTTCCAATTTTCATCTAACTATTCCAATTGACTCAAGGCCATTTGGATTGCTCAGGCTTGTAGGCCGAAATTTCGAAGTTTGCTGCGCAATAATGGGGGTAGTGTTCACAGTTCATTAATCTAACCTTAATTAACCTCTATCAACATGATAATCCACAAATTATCACTTGTTAATATTTGTGATAGATCCTTATGGTGTTGAGAACTATGGGTTCAAATTTCACCTTAATCAGATACCATTTGGTTTGTCTGAAAATTTGTCCGATTAAGTTTGACGATAAAACCCTAAGTACAAAATGATTCACTAAGTAAACTTGTAAGGCCTAACCTTTAATTAAATTAACTAATGATGGTTAACTCATCGCTAAGACAAATAAGTAAGTTACTTAAGTTTTGCATGTTGTGCATGTGTGGAGGCTTTGCCTCATTTTCTGTGCCAACGTAATCCGATTATGATTCAGATTCCATTTCTTGTTAGGTTATGCGGGTTGAGCTCATCGATTTAGGACAAATGGCTCCACTCATCCAAGTCCGTAGGACTCTCGTGCTCCACCATTATGTTTGGCTTTTTTGTAAACCTAGCTTCGGGTTAGGGTTTTACCCACTTGTAAGTTGCCCAGTTCAAACTACTCTCGATTTGGTTCAAGTGAGCTCGAGCTAGACCAACTTTACGAATACAAGTATGGGGCCCAGATGGTAATATTAGCATGTTTCAATCTGAGCTTTCCATCCATAAGTATATTACATATACCCATAGGTGGGCCCCACTTTTCCACGAGCTGTCGAGCGTTTAGATCATGCCACGTGACAAGATCTGAGCCTTTCACGTTAGTTAGTCCTGGCTTCACCATGTTAGTTTTCTAGAGATTTTCCATGATTTCAGAATTTACACCCTTAGCACATCCGCCATTTCGGCTTGCTACCGACGAGTCTCTAGCTCATCCCCGGCAACTGTACTGGTACCATAAGTTGCATTCATACCACTCACGACTAACGCCACTGCCATAGTCATAGCCGGCGATGGAGTGTTTACAGTCGGTTTCCACCACCACTGCCATCATTTGAGTTGTTTTCGACACTAGCGAGACACCCTCGGTCGATCTAATCACCCACAAAATTTCATCATTCTGAGATCTCCATTTTGAGACCACCCACAACCACTACTGTGATTGCAATCGCCGCCAGTGACACCGCCACACCCGTGGCAATTCCGCCTTCTTTCGGCAGTTTTACAGTCAACTAGTAGCCGGACTACACCAATCGTCACCACCATCGCATCCACCTTAACAACCCCTATCAGTCCCGACCAACAGCAGACCCAGCCTTGCGCTGTCGAAGTTCTACGGCGACAAGCACCGGCCGCCCCTCTGACACATTTGCCCGTGTTCGCGTCCACATTGCCCGTGATCGCGTCGGCCTGGTCATGACCGTGTTTGCCAGTCTGAGCCCATGTCCGTATCCATCAGTCCAGTTCATGTCCGTGCAGTCAACCCAACCTACTTTCGAGTTAACCCAAATTGAGTTTGTTTAGCCCATTTGACTCCGTCGAGTTCAGCTCGGTTAGGTCCTGTTCAGCTCATTTTCAGCCATTTTCAGTGGTTTTTTGACTGTTTTTGGTAATTCGAGAAACCATACATTAGTTTATATGCATATTCGTATTATTTAGCATATTTTGATGTTATGAGGATTTTTATTATTTATTTATTTATAATTATTTATTTATTGTTATTTATATGTTTATCATATATGATGAATGTTTACATGATTATTTGTTATTATTAATATTATATTTACTTATGAATATTAGTCTTATTATATCTAAATTGTATATAATTATTTATATATTTACTAGCATGAGTAAACACGAGCATATGTAATATTTACGCGTGTTTAGCCTTGTATTTATATAGCATAATTATATTATTATTTTATAATTAGAATATCATTTATGTTCATGTATTTATTATATTATCTAATTATCTATGAGTGCATTTCTTTGTTTGTTTATTTATTTATTTATTTATTTATTTATTATTATTATTATTATTATTATGTCTCAATTTGCATGCCAAGTATTTAGGTATAGGTTTGTTAGCATTATTTTCTTTATTAGGTAGTATTGATGATATGAGCGCAAACCACGAGCATGAATCATATAGAGACATTAATATTCTACTCAGCAGTGGGTTTTGATGTAGGTTACGGAGTCCGAACTCACCATAGATGTTTCGATGCACTTGGGGCTTAGACCACAGGTCCGTAAGACTCTCCCTTTTCATGATCTTTGCTTGACGTTCTGTGTGTCGAGTTTAATCGTGTTTTAGACGTAGGACGGCATGAATGGCGTTTTATCAGATCGCTCCAATGTCGGGCCATTCAGCCGTGTTTTCTGCACATGTTTAATAAAACTACAAGGATGAGATTTCTTGTTGATTTTCGAACTAAAGCTCTAGAAATATATAATACAAACCTCTTCCCTAAACCTATTATACAAGTATACACATTTTTATGGATTTCACGAATAAGAAAGTGAGCAGTATGGAGATATGTATGAACTGCACTAGTACTCCTTCAAACCCTGAGGTAGTGTAGAGTATGAGGGTACTGTAGAACAGAACACATTTCCAAAATATCTGGCACTAACTCAACCGTTCCTTTTGCCACTCGAGAACTGTGGCGGGTGTAATATGGAGGATGTGAGGGCGTAAACATTGTATACATGGATACAAATATTAGCTGTGCATGTGCGCCATCACTTGTTTAAGTATGTTTGCTTATTGCCCTGTGTGAGGCAATCTTGAAGTTTCATAAGTTTTTGTGGGTAATGGAATACCCATTTGCCAGTTTGTAATAGTTATTTTTCGGACCAATAACACTTGTTACTGACGTTTTCATGCTATATATATAGGTCTTGCAATACTGAGTCGACTTTGGTAGGAGGATAGATAAATGCTACACATACTTGAGCTCAACGCAGTTATATTCTTTTTACTTTTATTTATATTTGACGTGTTTTGACACATATTTAGCAATGTCTTCCATTCTCATAACACCAAGCCAGTTGTTTCGATATATTTTTATCAATCGAGTCCTACCGACCAACAACTTTAAAATGACTTGACTCGATCGTAACATTTCTGATTTGGTTCTTAGGTGAACCGAGATCAGGGTGTTACATCTTGAGTATCATATGTAATTGTGTTTAAAACGATAGGACGGTGTTGGCATCATTTTTATCAGATCCCTTTGATACTAGGCCCTTTAGTGGCATTTTATCGTAAGTTTAATAATACAACAAGGATAAAATCCCTTGTCGGTTTTCGAACTGAAGCTCTAGAAATATATGATACAAGTCTCTTCCCTAAGCCTATTATATAAGTACATGCATTGTTATGGATTTCACGAATAAGATAGTGAGTGCTATGGAGATAAGTGGTGCAATTTTTGTAGGGCACTGCAAATGTAGAGCATTTCTAGATTTTGTGGCACATTGGTTTCGTACCACATGGGTACTGTGGTCGGTGACATATAGAAGATGTGAGGGTGTGAGCAATATATGAATGTTTGTATGTTTATAATATGTCTCTTTGTAGGCAATTACAATATGATATGTCGCCACATCTGCCTTCACTTTGCACCCTGTATGATTCTGGAAGTTTCTACAACTTTTTCGTGGATGTTTAGACACTCATTTGCCAGTAATGTTATGTTCCTAGTCTCTACAGGACCATTAATCAATTCTTTAATTACTGACATTTTTTCTAATATATGTAGATGATTAGTCTTTTAACTGGTGTAGGCGGATGGATCGAAAGGCTTATGGTGGGAAATTTCGTGTTGTATTTGTGTTAGCTACTGAATTGATGTAGTATTTTATTGAATAAGCCTTGAAGTTATATGAACTTGTATGATTCGGGATAAGTTAATTGATTGTTGTTGTGCATGTGTGTTTTATATATCATTACATTATTATTGTAGGGTAGACACACTTTGTGGCACTCAAACCATTGTCTAGAGGGTATAAGCCTCAAAGTCCCAGAACATGATGAGGAGCTTAACAGGTACAAGAAACATATTTGTTGTAGATGCACGTGTGCGATAAAGAAACATGGGTAGGAGGAGTATACGGTTCATTCCACTTGAAGACCCATGCGAAGTCCAGGTGTTAGGGTTTGATGCCCTGACATCCGTTGATGTTGTGTTTAATTATTTTATAATTTTCTCACACATGTTGGGTATGTGGAATAGGCAACCATGACCATTATTTAAATTCTTCGCATTCATCCGCATGTAAGAAATTAAGAAATGTAATGCATCACTAGAACTAAGTAGTAAGAAAAGGTGAATGTCACAACATGCAATCTCAAAACTGTAGTAGGGTGCGCCTCTTCTACAATTGAGAGTGATCGTCAGTATTTTTAAAGCCACCACTCATAGTCGTAGTAGAGGTTTTGCCTCTCTTGCAGTTAGGGATGATCATATATGATCCTTAAGTTTGAGAGTTTTTCTATGCTAGTGTGAATTAGCATGTATATGTAATGAAACCCTATTAGGCTGTCCGTCTTAGCCTCCTCAAAGGTTGAGATCCACTTCCATAAAACTTGTATGAGAGTAGTCTAACAAATAATTTTCTAATTTATTATAAAATCATTCTTCAGTCTGCTCTCAGGCTAGAAAATGGGTTGTGACACAGATCTTCACAAATTTAAATCGTAGCATGAAAGTTGCTCTGCTCAGATAATATTGTCTATTTTTACGGGCATCTAAACAATTACTTATCATATCATTGAGTATTTACTAATTATAAATAATTTAAGAAGTAAATATAGTATTAACTACTAGAAACAAAATTCTCAACAAAACATAGGCCATCGATCGACATACAACACTTCATCACAGATCGTACACACATGTGACCCACTTCTAAATACAATATTTATGTATCCTGGTGAATAACTAATTAGCAATCAACACCTTTACATTCATTAATTATACCCATCACTGGTTACCTATTTGTACAGACCGTCTTACAAATTTATATAATTGGCACTACCTTTCCAATTTATTTTCTTACTTGTTACAAATAATTTAGAAAAACAATTTAGGCATTAAGTATAAACTCCCCACATATTCATGTATGAATATTCTACTGGTAACAGGAAAACTAATTTACTCATATATTTCAACAACACACAAGCATTCCATGCATAACAATGACTCCATGTAAAACTTGTAAACTAACCAGCTAATTACTTTTAGGCCTTCACTTTAATTAGTTAACATCTTGACAGAATAATTAAGACCAAGTAGTTGTAACAACTATTAATGGAATACGACCCCATCAAACAAAGTATGAAATATCCACTAGCAAACCCATCCTACTCTCCATGCAATAAAACAGCAACCAACCGCATAGATCTCGTAAAACCCATGCCTTTTGCCCAATAGATTTCAGTGCCGGTTGGATTTTGACCCAAACCGAGTGGTTGTCTCGTCCTTTTCGTCATGATCCTATGTGTAATCTG
>JAURVB010001467.1:0-80713 GCA_033002965.1 Piper betle | reverse complement strand
AATTTGGAGATATGAAGATACCTGCATTGCACGCCAGTAGTAAGGCATAAATGAAATAACGTAAGCAAGCTCCTTGTACAGTTTGCTGGAGGTGCAGCTGTGTTGCTGATGAGTTTTGAAGCTTCCTGCAATAAAATGGCAGGCTGTAAACTCCATATGCCTCAGCAGCGGGACCTGAAATATTCATTCATTGAAGACTTGCCCATTAGACAAATCGTGTACGAGGAACAAATTCGCCAATATGGATAGAATATAACTATCTTCTCATCAAAAGTATATTTACAATATCTTACCTGACTAGTTAGCTGATCAGCCATGAAGAAATCAACCATTACAACCTGCAGTTATGTGCCCACAGATATTGACACTTTATTTCAGATCTTCGGAGTCAATATTGAATATGGCTGGAAGGTGGCAGAAGACTGTATTTACCTTGTAGAATGGTGAGGCTACAATATTGCGTATCACCCTCAAGAAGCAGTAACGAGTAGAACGGTAAAATATGTTGAATGGGCAGATCAGTAGCGCCAAGCAGAGCTGTTAATGTTTGTAAATTGAAGTTAATGTCATTTACATTCGGCAATCATTTGTGACTGTCAACTTCCAGATAGAAGTTAGATTGAGGGCAACTTAATTCCCAAGAACGAAGAAGAATTTACCAACAAGAGAGTTACAGGGATAGCATCCACTTGACTGGGAGAGAAACCAGTAGATCTTAAGAGAAGGTGTACAACCATGGCACCAACCACCATGGTCATGAATGCCGTGCACATTAGAAAGGCATCTCTGTACTTGAGAGCTGTGCTGGTAGAGAACTCGAAGATGAAATTGTAGTTGATCCTGCTGCTTTTCCACGTGAGAAGGTTGCAGCCATACAAAAATACGTGTAGACTAAATAGGGCAAACATGCTGCATACCAGACAAATGTATGTTTCAGATTAGTTGCTTGTACTTTGCATTCACATCTAGCAAGTAGTGATCAACAAAAAGACGTTGAGCTCACTTAAGTATGTAGGTTATATTTTGTTGGGATCATATTTCTTCTAACATGCTCTACGGAAGAGATTCTGTTGATAATTTATCTTTTCATATTCCCTTGTATCAGCAAGCTTTTCTGGCTTGGCATTCACAAAACAAGGCTAGCAGGCTTCCTAGCATTTCTTCTCATAAAATTTGAACTAGGTCTTTACAGTCTGATACCATTCCTCGAAATGGAATCGGTAACATACCTTGGCGGTGGAAAATCAAGTTTAGGTTGTCAGCCGTGGAACCAATTTGAATAATTTCTTTTCCTGTTCTATGCTTCATCTACTCATAAGGGGCATTTGTACGGGGGGAGGGGGTGTGGACGGCAAGTAAAGATGAATTGTGTCAAGTAATGGAACTGATTATTGCTACGTTAAGTTTGTGTTCGTGTAAAATTTAGGAAGTAGTTATTTTCTATGCTCTTTCATGGTCAGGATAAGGAAAGATGAATTCCAGGCTCCCTATGATACCTGAAAACTGGGTTAACAGTTTCTAAGTAACTATCAGTGGTTGTGGAGGAGAACATGCCAGACACATGAGCCAAGATGCCGTAGACACAGAATAATGTTACAAAGCAGCCTGTAAACAGACCTGAAAAACAAAAAAAGAAAGGAAGATGAAGATAGGCTACAGATAACGTTGAGAATGCTTCTCCTTGTCAGTCAAGTGCCAGCAAGGAAAATAAATAAAATGCCTTCAAGGAACTAAATACCTGAAAACGGGCAGTTTATAAACATCACAGCTAAGTTTTTTGGAGCGATACGGAGCAGTTTATAAACATCATGGCTAGCTCTTTATAGTCTAAATAATCATTTGTTTTTATTTGCAATTGCGTGAAGATATGTAAAGGTAGGAAGAAGCGACTTGTGTTTGTATGTAGCTTGTTCTGTTCCTATGTTGCTTTTCTTGTGCAAACACTACATGTATTCATTCAGTTGTGCCGACTTTATTTTTTGAGATAGGAATTGCCAACTAAAAAAGGCTGGCAAGTAGCGACTAGCAACAACTGTTTGTGTATTGTTAATTCTGTTCTTGTGCTGCTTTTATTATGCAACTACTAAATGCATCCATTTTCTCAACGTAAGAGGTTTAAGAAAGGAATTACCAACTAAAAAGCTTATCATGTGGGACTCCTTTTTTTGTTGTGGTCTCAAAAACTTCATTGCTCTTTTCCGGTCACTGTTGGCGAAGTGCTGGATGAATATAGACTCCACTTCGTCTGAAAGTCTGACCACCTGTTGATAAATTAAACATGGAATGAGGCCCACTAAAGCAATTTAAAAACTTAGAAGACTTGATTAAATAGACTTTAATTTCAACTAATGAAACAAGTGGGATGTGATAAATCAAGAGCACCAATAGACCCAACAAGTATTTTACCTTATCGGAGCTAATGAAATGTGATCGCTTTACTACTCTCATGTATGTCCCGGAAGCTTGTTGGTCGGCAACCTGCGTGTCAGATTTCAAGTTAGTTGAGCAAAATCTGGTTCCTGGATCAGGAGAGCTAGCCTCATCAATCCTTGCTGTTGTTTGCATCACAAGAAGCATTTTTGATACATTTTATCAATCTCCAATAAATAAATTGTGGGTTTATCTTTTTATTCACAATTATCTGTCTATGGGTGTCTTGAGTAGCTGCTGAAGCAAAATGCTCCTCCTTTTTACCCAAACTCTTACACATCATCCCTTTACTGTAAATGTCGCAGACACGCCAGGAAATGATCTCAATATTTGGTAAATTTGTAGCGTTTGTGATCTGAGGGGTGACAATAACGATGGTATTTAATTTGTTGTTCATCGGCAAGTATATAGATACATATTTCATCAGAGATAATATGTTCATTAACTAAAAATATACAGAACTCTCAAGGTACTAAGCGAATCCCCCGATCTGCACCCTTGGGGTGTGTATGCTTGAAATATACTATCATATGATGGTATAGTTGTAGCAGCGATTAGTGCATGTAATCTGATCACCTTGTCAAACTTCTTGAGGATTTTCCTGAAGGCCACCATGTTCAACGAACTGTGCCGGCAATTCAAAACAGAGAAGAATTTCAATCGACAGAGAAGCAAAAAAAAAACAATAAAAAATCAATGCCTGCATAAATTCCATAAATAAATCATTTGATGTTGTATTGATCAACTTGTCCCAGCAAGGTGGGTCACCGATCACATTTCACTTGAACCTTGATACTTAAATGTTCTTTTCCATTTAATTCTTTTGAACATTTTCCCTTTTTCTTAATTTCTCCTTAAATGTTGATCGTTACCGAGATGGTTAATTTAGCTATTTATTTATTAGCATAATCATGTCATATAATAGGTTGGATTTAGATCAAAGAAATCAAGAACAGTGATGGAAAAAAGTTAGCAATAAATTAGCTATGTAATAATGTAAATTAAACCACGAAAAGAAGATGATGGGATTGATGCTCAACCTGTAAGTCTTGAGGAGGCTAAGGCCCTTGTAGAGCTCCACAAATGCCCCTCTGATCATCTTCTCCGCAGACTCCACCTTCTTCCTATTGACATGATCCCCCTTTCGGCTCTCCTTCTTCGGATTGCTCACCAGGTCCTCCCACAGCGTCGTCGTCACCGCCGTGATCATCCTTCCCGGTGTCGTTGCCGGAATGTCGATCTTCGCCCCCGACCTCATCCTCCCGTGGTTGCTCTCCATCTCCGGCGATGCATGGCCTTTCGGCGACCCCTCCGAGCCATCCAAATCAGTCCCACTATCAGCTCCTACATCAAATCACAAACACAATTTACTAATCAGCACTTTCTTGACCTTGCAGTGGTGCAATTTCTGATGGGCAATTCATGTTCTAACAAAAAGAAGGTCTAGTTCATGTTCACTTTGTGGGGTGCATGAATTATGGGCTCGATGGGTCGGTCGCCCTTGCTCTAGTGCATGCATACGTGTAAAGTACGTCGTATTAGCTAGCTAACCCAACAACAAAGAATGTAGCAAATTTTGCTCTTGCTTCGAAAGATGTAAATATGTCACCATAGAAAAAAACATTCATCATATGTGGTGTATATAAATATAAGCCTATCAACAAAAATCCAATGGAGTAATTACCAGAGTAGTCGGAGCCTCGGAGAGAGGGGTTGGAGCGTGGAAGAGAGGCGTCAGATCTAAGAGAGTAAGCTTTCCTGCGCCGGTCATGGAGAATTTGCTTGAGGTCCAGCAAGATTTGTAGCTGCTTGTTGAGGGTCTCTCCCCTCTCTATGAATTCCTTCTCTTTTGTTGTGTAGAACTGGTTCACTTTGTCTAGCTCCTCGTTTAGCCTTTGGAAGAATTCTTGTATCTGTACATTCATGTTGATATGATCATGGCTAAATTTCCAAAGCCCATAATGTTTTGTTCAAATTGAAGGCTACCCAATAAGTATCTAAGGTGCCAAAGTAACTCTACCTCATGTTCTTGATCAGGTGCTACCTCAACAAGCTCAGTTGTATCGAGAGCTTCCTCATCTTCTTCTACTTGTCCTACCACCTGCACAACACCACAAACCCATTAAGCTTCCCCACATAAATAAGTCTGTTCTGAATAGTACGGTACTTTAGCATGGCTCCTTCAAGATCATAGCAGGTAACATACAAAGAAAAACAGTATTCTCAACAGAAAGTAGGCCATAAATTAGTGGTTATGAAAACGTAGAAAACTGAGAAAATAGCACGCAACACGCTGGCTTCCACATGTAACAAATCTTTTTATACATTAAAATAGGTAGCTGTTTATAGACATCAACAAGGAATATAGTTCATCGCCACTTGTCTATAAATTAATCTGCATACCATATATTTCTCCCATCAATTTAAAACTAGCGCACAAATGCAAGCCAAAGACTGCCTCGCTTAATACCAGCCATATATCCGACCAATATTGATACAAGCTTTGTAGACAAATAACCAAAATGAATATTCAAGAAATGAAAACCATGTATAGACATATGCACTTCTTGCACTCTTACCAACCTTAATGATTTCTCGTTTCTGTTCTCGGCCTCTGAATGTTGAAGCGATTATTCGTCTGGCCAACCGGAGAGGGCCAAAATCGGAGTTTTGATCCGTGTGGGAAGTTGTTCTCCGGCCAAGTTTGATCGTCTTGACGTTCTTCTTGAGCTGCCAATAGTTAACAAAGGCATCCTTCCATTCAGGAATGAGCTGTGCCTCCAGCTCCTTGGAGAACTTCACCATTGTCTTTCCTCTTCCTCCAACTTGTGGAGAAGAGGAAGTTGAAGGAGAGAATTGGGGAAAGGAGTGGAAGAGGTGGAGGGCTTAGTTGCTACCATATGCATGTATATATAGTGTATGGGAGAGACAGAGATGGTGAGAGAGGTTTTGAAGGAATTGAGTGGGGGCACTTGGGCTTTGTCTTGGCCCTTTCTCACTAAAAAGAAAGTCTTTTTTGCCTCTTCTTCATGGCTTTGCTTCACACCATCTGATTTTTGCTAATTCTTCTCATTATATATTATTAATCATTTAAACCACAAGTATTTGGTTTAAATTAAGTTTGAGTAGATGAGTTGGAGCTATCTACTTGATTATCATAGTAAAAATACTAAATCAGGTATAAGGTCAAACAGTAAGACTTCCCAGTAAGAACTAATTATATTAAAATACTATTTTAGTCATCATTTGACTTCAAGAAGCAATGGGGTGATTTCAAAAGGAATATATGTTCGCATGCTAATTTTTTGTTGAATCGTACGTCTTTGTCAACTGTAAGGTCACGCTACTTTTGCACGAATCTACTGATTGAATTGGCCGATTTGAATCGACATGATTTTAGGGCCGAATCGGTCGGCCACAAATTGGCGTCCAATTTGGCCGATTTACCCCGATTCTGACTGAATTAACTCCGATTCGGAATCGGGGTAAATATGGAGGAATCGGTTTTTTCGATAAATTACTAAAATACACTTTGTATGATTTTTATTTAATTATTTAAGCTGGGTAAAATTGGAATTTTTATTTTAAAAACCTAACGTTAACCCGCTCCGATTTTCCGCCGCCGCATCTCCGCCCTTTGCCGTGCGTCCCCGACTCCGGCCACGCTTCGACCGGGCTGCCGACCTCGCCTCTGCCCTTGCAATGTCACCGCCAACGTGTGGCCGGACCGAATCGGTCCTGTAAAACCCGTGACTCGAGTCAGGGTTTTACGTTACCGAACCGGTCGGTTCGACCGTTGGTTCGAGTCGAGTCAGTTTCATGAACCGCGTGCTGAGTCGAGACCAGCCGTGAGTTATGAGCGATGAGAGTCAGGTGTACCTGAATATATGATGATAACGTCGAGAAGATGGTGAGATATGAGTTATCTGAATATATGAAAGTATGCAGTATTTTTTCTTTTTATATGTTTGATCGTAGAAATAGTTTTAGGCCGAATAACGCGTTAGGACGCGTTGGATTATATTCGGGTGGGTTATTAGTTATAGAGCATGTCATTTGGATGTTGTTGTGTTTGTTTTATTTTATGGAATTTTTCCATATTTTTCTAGATTTTTTTAGAATTTATTACGAACTAGATATTATTTTGACTCGAGTAGGAATCGAGTCAATACTTATTTACGAAACTGCCATTGAGGGTATTTTTCTCCCTCCCGACCCTTCTTCACCCAAACCCTCGCCGCCCCTCGTGCTCGTCGCCGCCGCCGACGTCGTACAGCCGCCGATCAACGCCGCCCCGCCCCGCCGTGCCGTCGCCGTGCCGCCACGACCCACCCCGGCCACCGTCTCGCCGCCACGACGCCGGAATCGCCCCACGAAACCACCTCGGCCGCCGCCACTTCGAGCCGGATTCCGCCGCCGTCCGGGCCGCGCCGCCGCCGCTGTGGCCCCGACGACCACCCCCTCGCCGTCGCCGACGTTTCCCCCACCATCCCGACCGCCGTCGAGGCCGGCCGCAGCCCCGATCGGAGCACGCCGCCACCGCCGCCCATTTTCGACACCGCCGTCGACGGCCATCGCCGCCTCGGCTGCCTTGTTTGACACCACCATCGGACCAAGCTCGTCGAGCTGGTGCCGATAGACCCCCTGATTGCCCCGTCCCGAATCATCGCCGGAAAACCGTCGGAATCCGCCGGAAAACCGCCGACACTCGCCGGAAAACCGCCGGAACCGCCGGAAAATTGGATTCATGGGAAATTCGCCGGATCATCCGCCGAACGCACCTGGTCCAATCTGATCGGACTTCGGACGCCGCTAGGTGCCGAATTCGAGTTTCGAGCCACGAAACGGAAACCCTAGCCGTCGCCGATTTTCGACGACGCGAGGTATAATTTATTTTAATTTAATTATTTGAAAGTTTTGATTATTAGAATTGCATGCTAGGATTGGTGAATTGTATGTTATAATAATATATATAAATGTAGATTTGATTAAGGATAAAATATGAAATTTGTTTGATTGAGTGGTGTTAAAAATGGAGACTAAGAAACTAATTAGGGTAACTAGGTAATGATCATGATCTAATGCAAACTAGCCTAAGTAGACTTGCTAGAATTGATATAGGTTAATGTGTGTTGATTGATGAGTGATTGTGTTGATTGTGTGTGCATGCTATAGGATGTGTGATTCATCATGCGGGCGTTAGTTTTTAGCTTGATTGTGTAGGTACGGTGTAGGAGCTCGCCGCCTAGGCGCGTGGACCCGTTTGGAGCTTCTACCAGGTCCGTTTATGACTCGTTCTCTGATTTACGCTATTCTATTGTGTATTTGATTTATCATGTGCAGGACGAGTTAAGTGGCGTTTTATCGGATCCCACTTAACTCGGGCCATTTAGCCAACAATTTTCCGGATTAATAACCCTCGAGGATGAGATCCCTCGAGTTTGTTTTCGAACTTCAGATCCAGCTCACGTTGCCTTCGGGCCTATTGTATAAATCCCAACCCAGACCTATATATATGTATAGTTTTCGTGTTTTCAGTGAGAGATTGAATGAGGGAAATCCGACTACCGTGCTACGCGAGCGGGCACGTGTGTGTCGATAGTGGGCTCTGGAATGGTGTGCGGGCCGTTTCATTCCCGAGGGATCCTGACAACTCCACCTTTGAGTTCCTCAAACCCGGAGAAGTGTGGAGGTTCACGGGTACTGCATTGCAGCGCATGTCTAGACTTGTGGTTTCAAAGGGTACTGAAGGCGACTGCCTGAGAGTACTCGGCCTTTGTGCTCAAGGCCAGGAGTAATATGGAAGGTGCAGAGGGCGGAAAGGAATGAGATTTGACGCGAGAAGCAATAGAGAAATGGCCGAGGCATGAGAATGTGAAAGATAGGGGGACGCTGTCGACCCGAGGGCGACGGCTCCCGTATGTGCCCTGATGAGAGTTCTTGAGGAAGTATATGGTTTTCATTCAACAGGAGAGTTTGCTCTCCTGTGCCAGATTGATATTAGTTATTTTCCGGGCCGGTAACACTCGTTACTGACGGTTTTTCTATATATATGTAGGTGAGAAATGCGAAGGATGAAAGCTGTCGGGACTGCGGAGGAGCAGCACGGAACCACGCACACATGTACCTGCCGCGTGTAATCTATAATGACGGTGTGTTATTGCTACGTGAATGATAATTTTGATGTGTTTGTTTAGATAAATTGCTTGATATGAAATGAATGGATAAATATGAATGAGTAGGGAGCCTTGGAGTTCAGACTCGGCTCAGGTAAAAACGAATGAGATAATGGTTGAATGTCAGGGTAGATTATTATGTGTTACCGTATTTTTATAAAATAGTATATATTTTCTTTTGGTTTCTCATTTATTATTTTGTCTTGTCTTTGCTTGTACATCATAGCAATGCATATAGGACTACGTTAGAACCCACGCATCCCATCCATGCATTTCATGTTTGCATCTCCATCTTGAGACACCGAGGGCAGATCCGGGTCGGCTTAACCAAACCCAGTAGATTAGCGAACGGTTCGGTCGCCGGTGACATTTCCGGGTCGGTTCACGGGTGAGCCGAAACGGGGTGTTACAGGTCCTGTGAACACGAGAGCACCGTTGTCCGTTTCTCCGATCGGGCTGCTGACGTCGCTTTCGCCCTCACAACCTTGCCTCCGCCTCGCAACGTCGTCGCCGACGTGTGGTCAGACCGAATCAATCCTGTGAACGCGAGAGTGCCGCCGTCCGTTCCTCCGACCAGGCTGCCGACGTCGCTTCCTCCATCGCAACCTCGCCTCCGCCCTTGCAACCTCGCCTCCAACGTGTGGCCGGCCTACAGCACAGTGGCCACCAGACTCGCCGCCGACCGAATCGTGTAAAGTTGGATTTTTTAAAAAAATTAAATTTGCAAATTATTGGCTATGCTTCACAAATTTTTTTCATTGTTGATTTGTGATTCACGATCAAATTTATACGTCAAATGTGTATGTGCTGGGCAAAATCGTATATGCTGTGCAAATGTGTATGTGATGCGCAAAATCGTAAGTCAAATTTTTTACAAATTGCTATGTGATGTGCAAATTTGTATGTCAAATTTTTTTGTGCAAAATTGTGTATGTGTTGTGCAAAATCGTAGGTCAAATTTTTTATAAATTGTTATGTGGTGTGCAAATTCGTATGTCAAATTTTTTTGTGCAAAATTATGATGCTTTTTTATACTTGTATTAAATTATAAATTTGTGTATTTATGTGCAAAAATTATATAATTATGTATTTCAGGTATTTATGTTATGAGTTGTCAAATTTTTGTATATAACCAATTTTGACCGATTCAACTGAACCGATTCCTAGCCGATTTAGACCGATTCCGATTCCGATCCCGATTCCGATTCCGACACCCTCGAAAACCGATTCCGATTCCGATTCTAATTCTAATTTATGTAACCATGGGTCACATGTCAAGACTCCTTCAAGAAATAAGAAAAATTCATTTATGCAGAATGAAAGAAAATTGTCAAGCAAGGAGGCACAATAAAGAGAGCCTTACGAAAAATATCATAAATATTTGAGTTTCAATATTTTTTAACATAGTTAATCAAAATATTAAAATTTATATCAAATATAACAAGATCTCGAATTTTTATTTCACGTATAGCTATTTTATATATTTTGAAAATATTTTACTAATAATATCATTTTATTGATATAAATACCCTTAATTTTATTTTAAATTTTCTCAAGCATAATTTTTTTGTGTTTTATATAATTAATGCTATTTCATTTTTTAAAAAAATTCATAATAGAAATAAATTGGATAAAACAAACATTTTAATAAAATGTGACAATTTCAAATTAAAATTTTGAACATCTAAAGATATTTTTTTTATCTTATTTTTTACTTTTGATGGCCTAAAATTTAAGTTTATTTTTAATTGTCCAAAATTCAATAATTTATTTTTAACTTTTTTAGCTCATCAATAATATAATTTTATATTCTACTTAATATTTATCAGTTAATTTTTTTATTTATATATATAAAGTTAATAAAAAATTATAAGTATTATCAATTATATATTTTGGTATTAGTAAAAATAAATCTTATCGACTTTATAAAAAAAATCTTATGGGTATTTTTGTTATTATTTAAAAAATGATAAAATTTGGTCATAATTGATATAAAAATTTTAAAAATGGTTATTTCTAATATAAATTTATAAATTTGCCTATTTTTGAAAGAAAACTTTGAAATGTGGCTATTTATAATATTGTCCTAAAAAATAATCCTATATTTTTTGGAAAAGAAATAAAATAGTCCTTTGTTTAACCATTTTAAAAGAGTAATTTTAAGCACATTCCTTAACTATCCAACAAGAATATATTTGATAGAATGCATCGCATCACAAACTGACGAAGGACAATATCTTAATTTTAATAGTTTTCTAGTTATATTTTCAGCATTTTATTTGGTTTATTTAATAAGCATTAGAATTTTCATAATATGAGTTATATTTTGTTTATTTAATCTTTTTTAAGTTTTATTAATCATGAATATTTTAATTAATTATTATTTAGTTTATTTCTAGCCTCATTAGTAGGGGTCTATTAGTCGTTAGATTTTTTAAAATTAAGTTATGTTATATATATATATATATATGAAAGACATGTATTAATTTTATTATCATTACGTTAAGTAAAAATATTTTGTAACAGCCCAACCCAATTAATATAACATGATGGACATAAGTTATCTTTTAAAAAATGATTAACTACATTGAAGATCTATAATTCATTTTTAATTTTAAATAAGATCTTACTTCGAGTAGGTATTGGATATGAAATTAACTTGAGGGATCTAATAATTTACTCACCTTAAGAAGTTTTGTCTTTAAAATTTATGTACATGTCCTGTTACTAGCCCGTCCGTCCACGTCAGTCATTCTCATCAATATCTACCGTCCAACCCACCATCTTACATGCAAATAGGCTACTCTGATATCATCTATAATGACCCAACCTAAAGTATAAACTAATAAGTTTAAGTTGTCTCTTAAAAATTTTATGATATATTTTATATTAATTATCATAAAATTATAATTTTTTTCTGATATATTTCTATTTGTTTATATGATACATATTTATAATTACTGTATTAAATTGTTATATTTACTAAAATAATAATATAATTTTGATTAAAGAATTAAGTAAATTTATTTTGTAATAAATTATCATGGATTTTCCTTATTTTGGTTATCGAACCAACCTTTCGATTTTGAAAGCTAACCACCAAATGTAGATCGATTAATTCTTTCGATTGGTTCAGTTTCTGAACCGAATGCTCGCCCCTATTGTATACTACCAATCACCTACAAAAAAAGGATCACACATATCTGATACCAAAACATCAAACAACCATGGGCAGTGGACAATCTGTAGAACTAGCATGCCAGGTGGGCCATGGTGGGCCTATTTTTCTGAAAAACGAAAACAAATAAATTTTGAATAATTATTTGATAAGTTTCAAAAATATTTTACATGATTTCACAAAAGCACACTAATAAAGAGATTCTGTTGAAGAGAATGGGCGGCGCACGGTAATCTCGAAATCGGTGGCGATTTAGTATTTAATTAAAAAAAGGTGCAGAGGAAGAAGTGACGTGCTAGACTCTCTTTGGGCAATTTGGTGGACCAATTTGATTCCTGAAGATTACATCAGGTGGAAGCTGAGCATAGGTGAACCAATATGTGTGTCATATATTACAGATTAAATGTATTTAATCCGAACCAAGAAAATAATGTAAAATTAATTTCTTTTTATTGCACAAAGGATAATAAATCTCGAGTCTAAGCGAAATTATAAATTGGAAATCATCGTAATGTACAAATTAAATTAAGATTGTCAAAATTATCCATAGGACATTGTGTCCGGTATCAAAATTTCTCAACACAATTTTCAAACTTTTTCATTTTGCACTGACCATAATATACATATTTATAATTAGAGAAGGGGTGGTGGTTACTCGAATGAATGATAACATTTTTTTGACTAAGTTGATGAACATTTATTAGAAGGTTGTATCCTTTAAAAAATGTAACCTTTAGCCAACAAATAAATTTAAATTAAATAATTATATATATATATATATATAGACACAAACAAAAACACATTATACTTAAGTTGACTCTCCTGGAGTTTGTCGGAGTGGGGCGATTGGATTGAATATATTCTAAATATATTTCTGACCCAGCAAGCTACATTTTCAAAGTAATGGGATGAAACATGGCCACCAGTGTACCATGTAGATTTACAGCGCTTTCGGCAAGAGAAAGAACACTAGAGCAAACCATTATAGGAAGAGAAGATCTGAAAGAGTACTGCAGTATATAATGGGTGGTTGCTTATGACTCTGCTGGATACAAAAGTAAGAGTTCAGTTGGTTTTGCTGATGCACATGGGACGTGGATTACAGAGTATTGTTTTTGTTTTTCTTGTGAGCAATGTGTGCAGTCAGCTAGTTTTTGGTGCACATATTTGTGGATGTATTGCTCAGTCCCTTTTATGTGCTCCCCACTGAACCAGTTGTTTTAAGAATCAGATATTAGGTAATCTTTCGAGATAAAAAGGAAGTTATAATCAACGGGAAAGGTTTAAGAAGTTCTAGAACTGTTTGCTCTTTCTTCTTAAGCTTATAATAGGAAAGTTTTGTATATATATGTGCAGATGATCATGTTGGTTTCAAGTGAATGTCCACTTCTATTTTATTGTATGAGATTGATGATGGGTCCATGACGTTATATGTTTTTTTTAACTTGTGAGGCGCTTTATTTTCCTTTTTTCTCCTAATATATAATTAGCTAGTTTAATGAAATACATTTGAGATAAAAAATTATAGTACAAGAAAACAAAGCATCACTAGCCGTGACAGATATATATGAAGGAAATTTAGGGATACTATTTTTTGTGACAAATCTAGAGCTTTAGTAACAAATTCGTCGGTCATATTATTTTAAGAATCATGTTATACCAAAGTTCATCACCCTCCTCCACCCACGTTATGAAACAAAGGTAGATATTAGTTATGATCCAGAAAATTTGACTTAGGTAGTCATACAAGGACGTAAATAGAGAAAATGCATATGACATTACTAGCCAGTGACGTACATACTTAAAAATTACGATTAACATTGCTGACAATGCATTATATTGCTTATCCATATAATTATGTGCTTGTTTTCCTTCAAGATTAAGATACGTTAACCTACAATATGAGCATATAATGTACTACATACATTCACAAAGCAGCTCCACTATATCAAGGATTTGGCCAAATTCTTTGACCAAAGTAACGTTCGTCTCACCAATTCAAGATGTAGACGCTATAAACTTTTGATCGATCAAATAGTGTGCTTGTAATTAACTTCCATTAATTCATACACACCCTATAAAAGTATACAAGTTCGTAGATTAATTAGTGACCACTTTGTTTAGTGGCCATGAAAAATAGAAAAATAGCTTGTGAAGAATTAAACATATACATGATGCAAACAAGACCCACAAAACGTTTTGGATTAGAAGTTTAAGATTAAACGGATTTTGTCTAATGAAGCTTAAATTTTGCTCAAAGTGGCCACCGCCATTCTTGAAGCTTGAATTTTTCTCAAAAGTGGCCGCCGCCATTCTTACTTAGTCCGACGGTTAGGTCCTTAATAAATCATTAGGTGTTAAATATATATATATATGCAAGTATAGCCTTGGTACACATCTAAAAGATGCCTATAAAAGTTGTTCACACTTGGCTAGCTTATTCTATTGGTAATATGATTGATAGAATGCAGCCAATTCAATGGAAATATAAAGATCCCACCAACACTGTTTCATGCAATATTCAACTTATTCATCACATTAATGAACTTCATATGTATCTCCAACGCATGCTTGCACTAACTTACCTTACCATATTGTTTAGTAATTAACCTAGTCACTTAATAAATGACACTTTTTGTGAGAAATTTTGAGTTTGATTCCTAGTCTGATCGGGTTGAGGTATGTGGTTCACATATTGTTAAAAAAAAACCCTCTTTCTTAATTGCGTTGGGCATATTATTAGATAAATCCAATATTAGGACTTTATGCTATCAAATCTCATGTAATTTATCTACTATTTGGAGATAGACATACACTGGAAAACCCTAACTTAGGGTATAGGTTTTATTGTTTTGTAAATATGACCCCTAGAATATGCTACATACGTCCAATTAATAAGAGAATGATTAGGGTTTTATAACTATGGATCCTAATCTTTTCCATTTGTGAGGGGGTTCAATTTGTGATAACATCTTCAATCTATTTATGTTGTAAGGTATGAATCTAATTTATATTTTAATTGGTTTTCAGATTACAATTTGCAAACCTTATATATTGAGACTAATGTATAAGTTATCCCTTCAAATAACTATGTTAAAATTTGATTGATATGTCAGATCTTACTCTAATATTATTTAATGTGAGACTAATTTTGTGGGACTAATTTTATGAAATATAACATGTAAAGTTCATGGGTAGCCACAGTGATGCCCGTATTGATCAGCAATATCGTACAACTTTTTTTTACAAAAAATTTAAAACTCGTTTTACCATCTGAATAATGAATATGCACCTTCACTAAATGTTCATACTTTATTATGTGCTGAGTTAGGATATCTCAAATGGGTACAACCTAATTATAACAAATGAACATCGTTAAAAAAAGGGCAATGACCTATGCCTTAGAGGGATACCACACAGGAAACCTTTTGCACCACTAATGGGATTCTTTGGCAGCATGATTATCTACAAAGAATTTTAGTGGTCGGTGGATCGTCCATGATATTTAATTTAATCGGCACATTGCCCATTTGGTCTTGTACTCAAAGGACGAAAACAAATAGAGAGAGAGAGTACAACAGTTTCAAGACATTTACTGCCCACATCTTTATATATGCTCTTCTTACGGATGGCATTATGTGTTTGAGATGTTGCCAAAATGCTGGCATTGCCTACATTTAAGCATCCAATGTAAGTCTCTTTCTCAACAATGAAAAGAAAGTTTTTACCTAACCAGTTCTTGGCAAGAGGAACACGGCGATTTTGCACTACTTTGATATACCCATTGAATATCACTAGCATTTGGGTTGGTGATAATCGACTATAACACATAGCATTGGCAAGAGGAACACGACACCTCATGTTGCATGACGAGGGTATTACAACAAAACCAACACACCAAAACCTCAAAAGCGTAAACGCAGATCTGCATTACTACTATTCCATGTGACTAGCTTCCTAATGTATGCTTGGAACGGCCTTTCAAGCTGGGCAAGGGACATATGGAGCTACAGCTTAGCAAGAGAAGTAGCAAAAAATGAAGGTCTACTGATCACTTTGATGATCTCCCGTATTCCACATATAATTGTAATTGCGCTAAATATATACACAAAGTGATTTACAAGCATACCTGCTATTGTGGTGCCACAAAAGCCACCATAGTGCTATGAGAAAACAACTTGGTTATCACTTCTAAAGCAGGTTCAACATGCACGTGTTGTACATTTCTTTCGAAGAAATGGTAGGGCATTGGCCACTCTGGGTTTGTGTTGAAGTGTATTTTATGTAAAAAGAGAAGTTCCAATAAGAGATTATCTTATTATAGGCTATGGTGGACACAGCATCAACAAGAGATTGAGACATCTCTCCACTTATCTTTTGATATATATATTAGATTGTACCCTTTAATTTCTTGTCTCTGGTGATTATGATATCTGTTTAGCATTGTTGTAAGGCTGGTGCATATTAGCTAGAAATTTGTACGAGTAATTCATGTCAAAGGATGCTAAGTCTAACGGGATTGGATATCCTTAATCAAATGAATGGTTTATATTGTGGACACATTATTAGTCATGGGAAAAACAAGTGACCCAAATCTTATTTCCACGCATTTGATTATATTTTAATTCTATATCGTTCTTCTTTCTTCTTTCTTCTTAATTTATTTTGATTCCCAAAAGCAAAACTGAAATATAAACTCTTATCTTCATGATAAATTTAATTAGTGCCACTAAAAACATTCAACAAATTTGTTGTTTCAAGCTAATTCAGGCGACTCTTGTGGAATTTAACCAAACGAGATTGAAACTCTCAATTATAGTGATCTTATAATTACTTAATTATATGTATTTTAATACTCTTATTTATTATATGTAAAAAAAAATCAACTATATTTGTTTTTTTGGGTTGGAAGAGGGAAAAAAGAGATTGAGCTTAAAACCTGACCCAGCCAAGCCTTAATGGTTCACATTTGGCATCCATATAATAGGATTTAGTTTTTTACAATTGGGTACCTTAGATTTAGTTTCGGATATCAAGTACCCGATATCAATAATATAATTTTTTTAAAAAAAGTATATTTTTACTATGATATATCTTAAAAATATATTTGTTTATATATAAAATTAATATTTATTCAATTTTATTTATTGGCCTAATTAATCTCCTTATATTTTTAAATAATTATTTTAATTAACTTTTTATATTATTATTTAAATTCAATTTTTTATATCATAATCAGGTTCAAATGGTTGGGTTCAGGTTTACTAAATGATAAATAATCCGATTCGGGTTTGGGTAGTGAAAATTTAAATGACAAATGACCGAGTTTGGTATGAAGATTTAAGGTAAGTAGCAGGTTTAGTTTAGCCAATACCCGATCTAATTAACCCGACCGATATGCACACTAATACTGCCATTTGAATGCCAAAATTCATGGTACAATAGCATTTTTTTCATTATAACAACTCTACCTCAATTGGATAGACTTGTTGCTTAAAAAATAATATATTGAGCAAGAGAACAATCCACCTATATAACAACTTAATATCATGAAAACTAAGTTATTAATAAAAAATAGAGGACATGAAAATAATTTATGCAAGCCAAATATTATATAATATAAAAACAATCAGAGTTAAACATTAAACAGTGACATAATTTAAGTTACAAAGCATGGTTTAATAAAACTTAAGAACCATGGCTTAGGTACTGACTCATATGTCCATGCATAACATCCCAAAGATAATGAGGGAAGTCTAGTCGCCAAAATGATAAGGTGCATCTTTGATTTCGCACATCATCATGCCCTCTCTTCATCTGTCTTTAAGAAGCTGTCAACCTGTGAATGCAATATCACGTTAGTGTTGAATCTCTAATTTGTATACCGACAATAATGTAGTAATATTCAATTACAATTTTCATTTCATGAGCCTATGCTGAGTTCTCTTTTATTTAGGGGTGGCCTTTCTATCCGGCTACTAATCTCATATATATATACACATATACCATAAGCCTAATCTATGGTTACTGATTTTCCTAAACCCATCCTTTTGGTATCACAAGTGGATACAAGGTCCATTAACACCGCTTTCGGGCAATTCATCTATCATTTTTCATTTTCAATATCTCACTCTTATGCGGGGCTAAGGTAACTCCTTGACTTTTCTTGCAAACAAGTCAAGTCTGAACTGACTGAGATTCCTATAAATAGTATAATTTTATAATCATTATATTGACCTGACATAGATCCTACTTTGGGCATAATTAAATTATACTTTCTAATCTACATGGATACAATGATATAATGAACATGTATTCATTCACACTCCAAAACATCAAGTTCTTAACTTAATAAGTTCATTAAATAATTGCATATCATATATTTCTACATATATTCATGTTTATTTCAATACAAAGGAATAACAATCACACAACCAGGGACCATGGATGGGCGGGGTCTTATATTGCGCTGCCTTGGCTTGCGTCAAAGCACAGCATGGCCATGCGTCACGGCGCACGACTGCTGCTTGGGTTTTGTGGCTGCAAGAGCGCACCCATATTTACGCTATATGTTGCCCCAAGGGAAAAAATAATACTTGCTAAATTTTCATCATTCATAGTATGGGGCTTAATATATACTTCGTTTAAACACAACTAAAACATGTATATTAATGGTTAACATATAAGCAAAATAATTTTAAACCAATTACACACATCTAGTAAACATTATGGGAGCAATAATCAGTTGATGCATGGAAACAAACATCATATCATACTGATCAAGCAATATGGATGCTATATGTATAAATGTAGTCATGTCTAACTAGTATTAAAATTAAATGGGAAAAAGGATATACCAGCAAGGTATTGGCATGAAAAAGTGATAATGAAGTTCACAACCAAAGACTAAATGAAGGAGGAGAAGAAAAGTGGGATGGAGAAGAAGGGGTGGTCACTACTATTTATAGAGTTTTACTAACCTGTGAATCCCTTATTTTAATACACCCTTCCAAAATTCTCTTCTCCCCCACCTGGGGTGGTCCAAAGGGAGCCACCCATGGGTGGTCCAATGGGGTAAATTATTATTATTATTATTATTCTTATTATTATTATTATTGTTATTATAATTATTATTTAACTAAAACCTACCTAAGGTTTTACAATCATCCTTCAAAACAAACATTTTTTCTGAAATTTATTTACCAGTTTTGGAGAAAAAATCATTTACCAACTTCACAAACCCTCACAAACTCATGGTCTGGGTCCAAAATAACATCTCCAACAAAATTGCCCTTCTCATGTTGAATTGTTATCTCAATTAATTTACCCACCAAGTTTATAAAAATGGTAGATCGATTCATTCCACAGGCAGCTTCCATTGGTGAGGGTGGCCTAATGTCATGGTGACCCTCAAAGAGTATTGATGAGATAGAAATCCCTACTTCACTTGAAAGGAGAAGCGCTGGTTATTGTTTCAGAGCCTTTGAAGGACTCAATGGGATAAGTTGCATCCATGGACATCACGACCTATTCTCAACCTCTTCTCACTTAAATCGTATTTATATTTCATTCATCCTTTTGGGATGTAGTTTTGTAATTAACTTTGTTTTTCACTTCGAACTTGATACAAATTTATTGTAATTATCAAGTATACTACCTAGTTAATCGTGATTAAATAATACGAGGATAAGTTATTCATCAAGAATTTATTTTTCAACTGAATTATCTACGAGCAGGAAAGAGCGAACGGATTTGTGATTTTTAATTAACTAATTCATAAGACAACATAGAAAATAAAAAGAAAACAAAGTTCGAATCTAAATATAAGGCACTTGAACGCCCGAAGCCTGTAAAAACCACTCAAGGTTTATCAAGGTACGAATACTATAATAGAATAGCAATTAAATTTAACTTAAGACAATCAATTACAAGATATATATGAATAATGAAAAAACTCTAATTATCACATTCCATGAGATGGTAAAATTTTTATTACTTAAACATTCTTTTCAGATCTAATTAACAATCTTACTTCTCAGAAATCACTACAGTAAGTGTCCATATTTCAAGTCTATTCTTTGTTAACTTCAATGTGTATAAAATGATTAATAAATTATTATAGTTAAATCTTCTTATTTTAGACGAAGATTTAAACATATCACATAAACAGTCCATGACTTCTATTAAAATTAATGTTATTCAATTTAGAATTATGTTTTACATATAGATCCCTCATAAGCAGGCATAATCAATTTATCTTTCAATTAATTATTTATAAATAATTTTATTAATTAATAGTATGCTATTACATTTGTATTTAAAATTCTTTTTATGCCCATTTAATCTAGGTTAATAGCTTGAGATCTAAAGGAATTTATCACACATCCTCCATGCATGACTTTATGTGAAGATTTCCCAAAAAATATTTCAAATTCAATTATTGAAAACTCCCTATTTTCTATTGAACACATACCAAGAAAGCAATCGAATCAATGTAAAAAATAACTACAATGGCTTTACACAACCAAACCAAATCTTCATGTCATTTTCTTATATTCATAATTTTTATGAATACGACTTCTTGATGTATGCAATATGTCTCCTGAAAGTGTACTTCTTTCATATTTTTACGCTAGTGGTTAAATAACCGGATGGGAAACTATTTTAAAATAGCTTCTTATCTATATTATGAAAACTTTAATTTCCAATAAAAAGCTCCTCCCATCAAAATTTTGTTCTTTATTTTAACATCCTTGCATTTCCTGTGAAGTATAATTTAATATGTTTTGTTTTCAACGATCATTTAATCTATAAGATAATATAATGAATACTCAATAACGAAAACATTTAAGTTTTAGATCCAAGTAATACTCTTCCTTAGAACTCTTAACATTGGAGTTTTGATGGGATCTAGTGCATTAGTGGTAGTCTGATTTCACGCTACCTAATATTCTTTCTCTTCGCATCAAAATATCCAATTAAACATTACACATATCTTGAAACTATCTCAACATGTATACAAGCCTTAAATAAAGATAAATAGAGACGAAAATAGCATGTAAGTGCTCTCGACACTCAATCATCTCTAGTGCTTCACATAATTCTAAAGTGTCATAAGTCCTCAATACTCTCTTTAAAACCATAAAGTTCTCAGAAGTCATATTGGTTACTCTAATTTTAGCATCTTTGATTTATATTCCTTTAAATTTTATTTTCATATTTTTTTTAATTTGATTATACCAACTTTCATATTGCATTTTGTACCCACATTGTTTGCTCAATAGTAAATGACATGTTAAGAAAGGCCTTCATCCTGTGCTAAAAAGGATTGAGACGCAGACTACCCTCCATGATCTCATTTAATATCTTAAAACCTTCACTTTATTGAGAATATACACTTCAAGGAGCCAACTTTAATCCTATACATGTTTAGTGAATAAGTATCCACACTATGCACCTCAATATTATCAAAGAAATATTAGCCACCACAAGAAGTAGAACATTTTCAAATATAAGTTAGGCCATGACTTTAGAGGTTTGGATATGACCACATTCATATGATAACATGTTGCTATATATTGTGTTCAAGGGAAGTATTAGCATCGAGCATAGCTTGGGCAAATATTATAAAGACGAAGCTTGTCGGTCTCTTAGGATTCATGTGAGATCTACGCTAGTATTGAAGAGATGCATTACCTTGCATTACTAAGATTCAAAGAAACTTTTAAATTATAGTACTAAGTTAATGAGTCTTTCATATGAGTTATTGTGGATTGTAATGACTGTTTGATTCGATGAATGAGGTAAGACATTCATACACATGAATGGTGCAAAAGCGGCATCCAGAGAACAGACGATGTTGTCATAGTGGCTTGAAAACGGCCTGAAATAAAACTCCAACACATGCACAGCGCAGTCGCTGACGTCGAAGCAGTCGCAGACGATGATATGGGCCGGAGAAGCAGAACATGAAGTTTTTAGAACATGAATGGTGCAAGCTATTTCCTTGTGCTTCCTCGAATAAATTTGTATAGATGGACCCGAACAAAGTAAACATTGTGGTGGTTTGAGCTGCAAAAAATTTTTTGTTGTTAAATATCAGTATTTTCTACGTATTATTGTTGATTTGAATTGCAGGGAATTTTTGAAAATCTGAAATTAAATGGACGGTCTTCCTTGCTTCGTCATTTGTGTGCTACTTGCCCTGTTTTTGTAGATCTAGTAGTATATTCCCGCAAGATATTTTTATCTTTTATCTTTGGCTACTTTATGTGGATTATTTTTATTATTATTATTTTTTGTTGATTATTTTTGTTACAGCTTTATTATTTAATAATAACAAAAATACGAGAAGTACTCAAGAAGCTATATTTATTAAATAGCCGCAGGATTAGGTCTTTATCGACTTAAGAGTTTATATAGATATAGGAGTTTAGTTTTGTCGTATGAAGTAGTTTTTAACCTATCAAATAAAAAAGACATTTCAAGTGTCAAATAAGTCATATTAAATAGAGTGTGAATTTTAGTTTTTACAGAAAAATAAGTCATATTAAATGAAGTGTGAATTTTAGTTTCTACAGAAATTTTTATATTCTTCTAAAATATAATAATTAATATAGATGCGATTGGTTTTTGTCCTAAACTTCAATCATAGTCGTCTTATTATAAGAACGGCTCAAATTGATTCTTTTAAAAAAATCATAAAACCCTAACCCCTCCCCTTACGGCATTAGCAACCAGATTGCCCTCGCTACCGGCGTCACTAAAACAGGAAGTTTTTTTTTTTAACAAATCTAGGTTGTCCTTTAGGTTCGAACAACTTAAATTAAAGTTAGGCTGAAAACACTACCCTTAGCCTTGATAAACTTTTTCTTAATTAATAATAGCTTTCATTTTGGAGATGGTAAAATACATCGTAAGGAATCTAGAAGATATTAAAGATGAAAAAAACATTAGTATTTGAGTTCATATACCTTATTTTTAAATTTTTATTTTTTAGTTTAATTCAACTTTGTAATTTTATTTATATTTTGTGCTATACATTATTTTATAAATAAAGAGCAATATTTGAAAATTACCATTAATACTATTAGTTTATTAATAATTAGTTTGTGAATGATCAAATGTTCTAATTAATATTTTGGCTTCATTGTGATTTTTAATTTTATATATATATATATATATATATATATATATATTGTAGCGATAAGATATCGTTAAAATAATACATTTTTGTGGTATTAATTTTTATAAATAAGTTATTGTAGCAATCTCACCATAATAATTTTTAATAACAATAATTAATTATAGTTGTCATAATACCATTTCTACAGCGATATTTTGTTGCCACAATACTATTTGTATAACAATATTTATTGTTGCTATATTAAACTATTTATAACAACTATGGTTGTCATCAGAATAAACCATTTTCCACAACATTGTTTATAACACCAAAGTCATGAAGAAAAAGTTTTTTGTGACGATTTTTGTCGTTGTGCTATTTTCTAATGGTGGGTGGCATTCTCTTCGGTTGGCCTTTCTCTTTTAGATCTGAGCTTCTCTTTCTTGAGAATCGATACATCCTTATCGCTCATCTTCCTCCCAATGATATCGTCTTCCCACTCTCGTTCCCTCTCCCGGATATGACTGTGGAGATGCTTCTACAACTACATAGAAGTGATTGGATTTAACGAAACCAATCTTCTTTTTAATATTTGTATCATATTTGTTTATATTATTTTAGATTAGTTATAGTTAAATTGCAATTCTTAATTTAGCATAAAAGATTGATGAACACATTATAAAATTAGATTGTCGCGGCTTTTATGTTATCTTTTCTTGTTTATTTAAAAAATCCCAACGTCCTATCCCAACACGTGTGCATCCTACCCTGCCAAATCCCCGTTTGATTGATGTCTCGTGATGTGGAAAAGAAGTGTTATAATAACAAGAGGAAATGAAGATGAGGATGAAAAAATAGATGAAGAAAAGGCTGGACAACAACTTGCACTACCATAATTGTCATAGAAAAATAAAGATGGGAAGAGGAACAACATTTTAGCGGTAATAATGACGATATTATAAAATATAATGAGAAAATAAAGAAAAATGAGAGAATTTTTACATAGAAAATCCTAAAATAAGGAAAAGATCACAACTACACTTTTAAGTACAAATCTATTATAATGAAGGATTACAAAATATATTCTAATCACACCCTCTTAATATAACCAACTAAATCCTTAATATTTAGAAACACCTATAAGATTTTCAAATAAGAATGAGATAATTGAATTGGTTAATTAATATATTTTGTTTTAATGAACTAAAATAATCGAGCTATTTTTAAGATTTTTTATTCGTGTCAGGTGAAAGAGAGCCCAACCCATTTTTAAATTTAACGTGTTGGTTGAATAATGAAACTAAAATATTTTACCATATAGAAAAAATTATTATTCCATACCTTCCTTCTCTTACCATTATCCATGAACTTAAAAAATTAGGACATTATAGCTCATACTATTCATTTTCAATTTAAATAGTAGTTAAAAGTATTAGAAATAGTAACTGATGCTATTAAAACTAGTAAATTGAGAATGACATGGCAGATGAGAAGATGAAAAAAAATGCCAAGACTAAATTAAAATCTTTGATTCTTTTTTGCTTGTTATCTTGGATAGTATTTGAACATATCTGATTTACATAGGATTTTAAGTTGCCAATACATGAAGAACTGCCCGACACTGATTGTGTTATTTTTCTTCCTATGGATACTCTTCTTTGGAGTTAAACAACTTGAATTTCTTATATTTTAATCTACTTTGATCTTTAATTGCTCTTTATAATTTATAACTCAATGCCACCACCCTTCTCCTTCTTATATCAATGAACAAAGACAACAATTTCACAGATAGATCAGATGGCAAGTATGTATTGATGACATGTGGCTGTTCCCCGGCTACCTTTCCTTAAGAATTTGCATCGGCTCAAGGCCAACAAACCCCACCAGACATTTGCTAAATGGGTCGTTTAAGCAAGTTGGATCTCGCATCACCGAAGCGCGATTCAAGAATCTTGAGCAGAATTTGGAATTGATATTGTTGCAGTTGCAGAAGTGGAATGGAGTCCCCACACATGCAAGTCAGTCCGGGAAGGTTCAGAAATCGGGTGTGTAGCCAGCAGAAAGCAATGGAAGAGGTGGCGATAGTGGAGGGTGGTGCAGTCGCAGGCGACGTTGTCGTCGTCATCGATATCAGTTCTGGTCACATCCGATCGATGTCGGTTCATTTTGTAAGAGCTGCACAGATTATTTGTAGACGCCGCTACCGAATTGTTTCCTCAGGTTCCACAAAGAATCGGTTTCTCCGTCGATTCAAGATTTCGCTCCGGCATGATAATGGTAAATCCTCTTGCATGTTCCCTTTCTTCTCAAATTATTAGAATTCAAGGAAATTGCAACATATCGCTTGCTTGTTGGTTGTTTGGTGAAATGTTACTGAGTGAATTTTTGTCGTATAAATGGGTGATTGCGGAACTTAGGAGAATTTGGGATCCCGGTGGTGTGACAAGCTCTTTTGTTAGACATTTTAGTAAGTTCTCATATTCCAATATCAAAATAGCAGCAGTTAAGTTCAGTATAAACAGGAAAACCTCTTGTAATGGAACAACTTCTTGGATGTTATGAAATCTGCCGCCAATACCTTTCTTCTCCTACTCCGGCCACTTCTTCCGGCTACCCTAACTTTCCTAAATTGATCTTATTTTCTTGAGATCTGGTAATAATAATTGATCCATCATGATGAAGTATAATCCCCTTCATAAAATATGAAAGCAAGATATGATGTAATTTTGTCCTTAGACTTCATTGATACATATGAAAGATCATGTCATTTGATTTGTGTTGTGGCATTCATGATCTTATTGTTCTTCAGATGTTTGAAATTAGACCATATTATTTCAGGCCATGGTAGCAAAATTTTCCTCCATTTCTCCGAGCAAACTTACAAATCCATGGTTACTACGAGTGACGGTGAAGAGGTATATACTCACGAGCATTTTAGGACCAAATGCTCAGGTATCTAGTACATTGCTTCAGGAAGGTGGGCGTATTATTGGCAATGGATGCATGCATAATCTATCAGAAGCATTGTAGGGCCAAATGCTCTGGTATCTAGAACATTGTTTATTAGAGCTACACTATAGTTGGTTTGATTTGATTAGCAATGAATACATGCATAATCTAATGTCAATTGTATGGCTAGTATGTACAAAGGAAAGACATCTCTATTATCAATACAACAAGAGGAGTTGAAAATGAAGTATTACCTCAACTTACTGCTGAACTAACTTCACAAGATATGGAATAGTTTCACCAGAATCGATCTTTGTTGACGCTTAAATATCCAGCCATTACTTTCCCTCCAGTATTCCTCATACCATCAATGAGAAAGCACCAAGTAGAGCCTAAAGCTCCAATAAAGTAATCCGATTCGGTTGCCATTAGAAAATTTGTAATTGGATAATTTGTGCTGGTCTCTCTGCCAAGGCTTTCTTCATACCTTGCCATTGCCATATCTCCTGATTGTCGTGCTACTTTGGTGTAATAGAAGTTCCAATGGGGATATATCTTCATCTGATCGATCACTTCCTGTTCAGAGAATGTTGGTATTGAATTTGAGAGCTGAGTACGTGATTATTGTTTAAAGTGGAGAGAAACAAGGATATGAAGAATATGAAAGCTTTACCTGCATTTCAGTGGAGAGCCATATGTTGTTTAAATTGGGAAATCGCCTGCGGATGCGCTCTGCAAGATTCATGTACTGCTCAAATCCAACCACTTTCATTTCAGATGCTTTGTCACCCATTCTCACATGTATGCTCAGCATTGGTCTAGGGATCCAAGGCCTCTGATTAGACCATACTAATTTCTCTATATCATTTTGTGATCTGTTTGTGGAGGCCTGCATATAAGCAATTGCTTATGTTAACGGACAATGTCAAAGTACTGATAATTCAAGGATAGTTTCTTTTGGTTTTAGAAAGAATTAAACATAAATAGATGATATTCTTTACAGGATAATGGATGGAGACAAACAAAAAAATTTCTAATGATCAAAGACATCAGGTTAGACTTACAAGAGTTAGCTAGCTACCTCGTGATAGTAGTAATGAAAAGAGAACACTCTCTAATCTATGTTGTTTGCAACTTATGCACATAAAAATAAATTTCCTGATCATACAATGCTAAGCATACAACTCATTACTTGTGTATTACAAGGCAACTAAATTGAGGCAGTGAGAAAGGAGCTTCTATTTGGTGGCAAACAATGTTTGTCTTGAGTCTCCTGACTATTTAGAGCATGATTTCTCTTCATCATAATCAGATATTTTAAAGCCCACAATGATAAAGTAAAAGCAGCAACAAATAACATGGTTTAAGTCGAAGATTCTAAACAGCCAAAAAAGCTATTCACTCTTGTAAAACGAGTGACAAGATTAACTAGCCTCTGGCCATTCTTCAGTAGCACTGGTAAGAACCATTCTTGCAGCTTGCATTCCGAATGCCTCGTGACGAGCAACATTCAGCAGATGGCAAGTATATTCACTTTGAAACCTCATTAGGTAGCGCACTGCCTGAAAAATCTATTTGTCATCTTGGAGAATAAGTAAAAACCCTCCAGATTGAGGACTAAAGGCATCAAAACATGAATGAAACTTCATGCTTGCATATCATTAGTATCAATTTCTTTCTTCCTAATGTAACCAAGTAGAAAACCACATCTGTACCTGGGCACGCCACCATCTACGATCCATTTTTCGGTGATGTGCTACCAAGGTACCATCTATTTCTGTTGTTGGCTGAAAGTGGCTCCAAGGACTTCCCCATTTCCTAGTGTAGATGATATACTCTACATATTATCCACACATTTTCCAGAATAAAACTTACATATACATCTATTTTGCAAATCCAGAGAACCTGAAAGAAGAAAGTGGTACCTAGGTATTCTTCCAGCCCATATTTCCTTGGAACTATAATTTTCTTTTCTTGTCAAAATTCCCTTTCCCATGCTTTTTGACTTTTAACAAGCTCAAATGCTCTAGTTTGACATTCTTTAGATGTCTCTGGAATGAAATAGCAAGCCCAGGAAGATCTCGATGAACCTGCCAAGACACAGTTCCAAAGTCACAAAAAATTGGATAAACTCACTGTACAACAGAAGAAAATTGCAAGAGATTTCACTTCCACTCATGAATGGGCAGTGAGATTGCAACCACCTTTACAGCCATCATGATCAGCCCGATTAAAATAGCCAGTGACGAGTATGCGTTGTTCCTTAATTGCAATGCGAAGAAGACCACACATTTCGGCAATCTGAGCCCCAATTCCAAAGCCAGGTGGATTTTCCCAATCAGCAACAAGAAACCTTAGTTGAGGGTCACTACAATTTGGGGGATGTTGGTGTACCCATATGTCATGTTGAACTCTCCTTGTCAATGGTATATTATCTTCATCAGATCCTGAAATCTAAATGTTTGATGCAAATTAACCACACAGCAGACTCAAAGCAATCAGCAATAAATCTAACAAAGTGCAAACAATAGAAGACAACAAGATAGTGACAAATAAAAAAACAGCATTATAAATGCAACTTAGGTGCACAATTTTACCTACCCAAGGCGGATTAGGCTCTTCCAAATCCCGCTCATCCCCATCACTGCTCTGTTCTTGATCCAATTCCGGAGTTGGAAAAGGAAGTTTCCAGCCTAACAATCCTTTCCAAGCTCTCCAAGGGGGAAAGCTTCCATTTTCGCCACGGCCATCATGATGCTGATTTAGCTGCATTTTCATTTTGCAATCCTCCAAGTGAGGAGCAACGGGCACATTCGCCTGGCTAGCCATCAACATACTCCTTGAACCATTTAATAAAAAACTCCAAGCAGAATACAACAGCAAGACTCTTTCTTCCTCAACCTGTTCTAGGCTTTGCTGAGCATCTATTCTTTTGTTGACCATCATAGATATAGAATCTAAACCCCCAATTCCCTTGACATCTGTACATAAAAGCATCACATAGACTATGATAATTGAATCTTCAATACAACATGTATAACATTGAGGAAATAAAATACCCAAAGGAAGATCCAAAATAGGAAACCACTCCCAGGATACAATCAAAAGACAAAGAAAATCATGCCCAACAGAACAAAACTTTTAAACATAACTCAAGAATACCATGCAATATCTTGCTCATAAAAATCATTTCAATATTCAAAACAAAAGAGACAATAGTGAGTCCCTGCTTTAGTAGTATCTTATAATGCCACTTCAATTCAGACAGCAGAGCATCACAACATAAAACCAAAAAATAAAACAAGAAGAAAAAACAAGAAACAAATGAATAAACGCTCACCATAGTCAACATGAGTCAAGTTCTGTGGATTTTGATCAGAAACCGAAGAATAGAAAACACCTAGGTTTGACGTTCTGAAGGAGCCGAGAGCCGCTAGAAAGAAGTAGGTGACACAGACGTCGCAGAGGAAACCCAGAACACAAACTTGACAAGCAAAGTAGCTACTCATTTGCAAGGCTTTCTGTGAAATGGCCCGCTCCAGAGTCTTCCCAGGTGCTCCTTCCATATTTCCACTTTACCTTTTCTCCTGGTCTCCTATATCCTTAATCACACATGCATGTATTTGTCTCGAATCTTGAATAAACTTAACTAGTCGTATTCTGCAAAAAATTTACGCAACCATTTTTTTTCCAATCATCACGGCACGGGGAAGATGAAGAGAATTGTAACAGATGCATGCAGCCTTTGGAACCTGAAACTGAAAGCTTCGTTCAAGAGCAGCACTTCAATGAAAGCATTTGAAAACAGGATTAAAGCCCATGTTGTGGATGATAGCAAATAACAATCAAACAAAAACCCAAGTTGCAGTTTGGTCACACGACCAGGATGACACCATTCTTCTTCTAGATGCATCAAAACACCGTTTTTCTTCCAAAACGTAGCTTAAAAGAACACATTTGACTGTCGAGAGAAAGCACGCAGAAAAGCATGATTTGTTCATCCTACCAAAGGAATCCTTAGAATGACGAAAGAAACAGAGAAAACCCACCGACCAAGCAAGTATAATCCATCTATACTATGAGGTTTTGACGCCACAGAATATCACATGCACGCTTCACATACCCACACCCACTCTGCGCCTACTTTTTAACTGATCACGCCAGAAGCATTAAATCCTTTGATTTTTGGTCCTGGGAGTCAGTGCAAAAAGATGATCGAAGTCGCTGTATGTACCTCACAGGAATCTTATCTCAAAGCAAAGTCGCTCTTGTTGGCAATCTCTTTCTGTTGGCAGGTGAGGACCCACTTCTGTTCTTCCCCCAGGTGTTAACATGGTGTCACTCGTCTAGAGTTTCTGAACTCTTGTGGGAAAAGAGGAGGAAGAAAGGCTTAGCCAGTGACGATGGTGATGATGGGATGGACAACTCTTTGGCTCTGATTATTAGTCTTGAACCACTAAACTGTAAATTTTAGCAAAGGAATTGTATAATGATGTTAGATTGGTAGGAAAGGGAAGGACGCGATTGAGCAAGTTTCAAGTTGCCCATAAACATTGATTACAAGAGGTTGTTGGGTGACTTGCTAAGCGAGCAAAGCTTCTTTACTTTTGTTTGTTTGGTTTTCCACAAAGAATTGAGATTTGAGCAAAGCCTTTATTTTGGTTTTGATTAAATTGAGATTCGAGCAAGTGAGCTGTCACTAATTACTTCTGGTGTGATGTTCAAGGTAGCAATTTATTTGTATTTATAAACCTCACTATGCTTGACCAGACTATTATTTGCCTAGTTTGGCGGCCGCCATATGGTCGCAAAATTAAGAAATTGTAAATCTGGGCATGACCTGTCTGGATGAATAGTATTTTCAGTTGCTTGATATTATACAGGAGAAGGCAGGAATCATTGATGGAAAAGCTTAGTGTGGAAAACAAAACTGTGAAAGGGAAGAACATGGCTCCTGATTTTATTTAGATTGAACACAACAGGAGATGAATCAGGAAAAACATTTTTACTTGTTCTTCAGAAACTGCTTCTTCATTGAAATAGGGCGTGAGAATCCAAACTTATCCATGATTATCTGAGAAAACAAAAATTTCTGTTAGGAAGTTGAATGATTTGCTAAAACAGTGATTACGCTAAAACAGTTGTACATATTATTCATCATTTTTTTATGTTTATACAGTTTTGTACATATTATACAAAGGAAATCTTTTTTATTGGAACAAAAAAAAATTATAGGTTGCTTTCTTATTTGTATTAGATGGTGACTGCACATTAAGTTAAACAAAACTGTCATCATTAGTCACTAATTTAGTCTTTAATTAAATGACAGGATTAATTCCAATAAAAAACCTATTCAAACACCGGGCTCTCAACTTGCTGCATATGGTGAAGTGTGTGTATGGTCAAGTGCCTCCAAAAAGAAAAAATTCTCTATTACTTAAAAATGGATCAACACTAATAAGACTTTTCATCAAGGCATAATTATTATAGTGAAAATTAGAATCAGGATTGAATTTATTAAAAGCTTTGAATCTGATTGATTCATACTATAATTCATGACCGATCACAATTTATTTCCACTTGGTAAAATTAATACAATAGTATATACCACCGTTTCAAATCGATTATCACCTATTGACCCTAACTTTTAGAAATATAACAAAGACCATAATTTATAATCTCTAGAAGCCTTCAATTAGGGCTGAGCAAAGTTCAGGTCAAACTGAATAAACCAACCAAACCAGACTGAAATTGTCAGTTTAGTTTGATTTTGGAGAAAGTTTGGTTTGGTTCGGTTTTTACCTTGGGTGAAATTCCTGTGTGTGTAAAAAATTGGATCGAAAATGGCCAAAATAGGAAAAAAACCTTAATATTCATATTTTATGTGAGTTATTAATTTTTTTGATATATTTGTAATTTGTTTGATATGTTTAGCACAATATCTATGTATATAATACTTAAGAATATAATTATGATGGTTAAATTATATTTTAATTTTACTTATGATGAGATAATAATTAATTTTAATATAAATTTAATAATTTTTGATTTCAAATAAACCGTATAGAGCCAAAATATGTCGATTTGATTCAGTTTGGTTCGGTTCAATTTTGAAATAATTTCGGGTTCAATTTGATTTGGAAGTTGGGCTACCGAGGGGCTTTTAGAAAATTTAGTTCAGAAGCAAACCAATCGAATGCTCAATCCGGGTCTCCCAATAAACAACCAACCAGACTCAAAAATATCCTGTTGGTATAATTTATGTCAGTTCAGATTTCTTCCTTTTTCTCAAGTTTTTATTACTAATGAAATATTTTCTAAAACATTATATTTCATGTCTATGATTTTGGCAATTATGATTACTTTACGGGTTCTTTTATATTCACATGCAACATCCATATATGTTCATTGTTGTATATTGGTTCCCATCGAGTCCGAGTATGCAATTATAAATTGGGTCAGGTTCAAGTTTAAATTTAAAATTAAATTTAATATTTCTTTTGAGTTCAATTATTATGTTTAATGAAGTCGAAAAACGTGAACCAAACCCATCTCTGTGCCCGGCTAGCACCTTCCACTCCACTCTCACAAATACCCACCAATCTATCCGAAAGAATAGAACCTGCACTTTCACAAAGACCCATGTTGGGACGAAGAAGAGCATGATATGACAGAAGAACATGGTTGTTGGCAGTTGATAGCAATACGACTCTCAACTTCACACACGCCAACCAAGTGCTTCACCATAAAAGCAGTTTTGGAGTTGGTCCAGTGGCTGCTGATGCCTTTGTCCAACTGGTCCCAACGTCCGAAGGAGCTATTCTTTTCAGTGGGAGGCAACTTGTGTACCAAAGGTCCAAAACTTGCTTGTCATGGTTTCCGGGGATGCTCATTGTTTACTCACGTCCAGCTGTAGTAACTGTTTGCAGCGCATTTCCGAAATTTGGTGGTTAAACAATTCCTAAGATCAAGAATAAACAAGCATCAACAGCACGTGTTATTCGAACTTGGTGTTGAATAAACTTCTTCAATCTTCAGTTGCAAACACAAGGCCTTAATAAGGTACTATACAAAAATCAATTGTAGTGAAAGGCAACAAATGGGTTATACACAGTAAGCTTTAAGAGCTTCAAAAGTGTGCTGCTATTATGAATTTACAACATACTATACATTTTTGTTGTAAACATCATGTTGGACTATGCCAGGTTGAGGATAATTCAAATCTTGATTTTACCAAGACGTGTCTGGGGCTGTACGAAATTCGTATCACGCCACTGTTTTGCCGTCGCATACATCGCATATCGTATACCCTAAGCCTTCACAATAAGGACATTTTGCATCTTCATCCACCCACTCCAAGAACTGCAATAATATTGGCATATAGACATGTTAATTAGAAAGGCAGACAGATTTTCGGGTTAAGAACAGTCAAGCACAGACCTGTGGCTCAATATTGGGCTCGCCAGGAGCCATCACACTCTGCACAGAAAACACAAAATATTTAGTTGCTCAGAAAAAGATTTCACTTTGATCATACACCAGAAATAATGACTAATAATAATTTAACCTATTATTAAATACTCTTTTATCTAACATAATTAGAAGTTTAACATCAATGACTGGCGTCTCTATAAATTATGTAGTTTACATATAAATGAACAGCTGCATATGCGCCATTGTTCAGGATGTGGAAGGAAAGAATGCGTTACGCCTATTCCTTGTGGCAATACATTCAATAACATGAATTCTCAAATAAGCTCTGTTAAATCTGGTGAAAACAGATCTCGTGAACAATGGTATAGAAGACCTACAACTGAATCCTTCTTTGGAAAGCATTTTGACTAATTTTAAGTCTGCCCAATGTTCTTCCCTAATAAGATATCAGTCAAGCTCTAGAATTGGCCACTTATTTGTGTGTGTATATGTGTGTATATATATATATATATATATATATATATATATATATCATATGTGAAAAACCAAATTTTAGGCAAAGCTAGTTCAAATTAGCAAAAATGGATGATACCTGTGCACATTAGACGACCTTCACCACGACAGGAAAGGCATTTTTCGGCTGACACAGCATTGTTTGCAGCACTCTTATTTTTCCTGCCAATAAGTCTGGACGGTTCTTCCCACCTGTTCTCCCCAAGAAGAAAAACTCTCTGTTGAGATACCTCAAATTGGGATTCACTACCTTTTACAACCGTTTGTTTGGTCTCTGAGATTTCTGTCACAGAGGAAACCGGCACGCCGTTTGTTTTACCTTTGTACTAAAATATAAATTGAATTATAGATGTTAATGAATTTATAGCTTAACTCAACCACAAGGCTACATAAAACATGCTGAGTGGAAAGAATTTGCACAATACCCTCCATAGAAAATCCAATCAATGAAATGACAATATCAATGTCCTATTAGTTGAGAAAATTATAAAATTTATAGTAACTTATTCACTTATACCATCTTTTGAGAAGAAAGAGACTCGCCTACGCCAGCCATTTCAACTTTTCCATCTGTTTCTATCATTTCTTGCAATATTCCCAAGAGGTCTACTGTCATAACTCCATCTTCAGTGCTTCCCAAGCTTGCCTTACAAAAAAAAGGGTCTAGTGCAGATAAGGAAGTATCATATAGAAAACAAAAGATCAATTTCATATATTGTTGCTTTTTTCCTCAGACAAATCTATCACCCTCAAGACCAACCATATTAATTATTGCATTGACTATAAATGAACAGAAAGTGCAATATAACAGCCAAAAATACCTGCCAAGTTTTAACTGCACGCTCAGTTCCACTTGAGAAACTAGAGTATTCTATATCCTCATCACCAGAATAAAATCCCAAGGTTTGCAGCGCTTCCTGACATAAGCGATGGCAAGTAGCAGCCAATCAAATTCTTTTGGAGCAGATTATATTATATGATAAAAATAATCAATAAGAACCACTCACAAGAATATACTCACAAAAGATACTGATAGGCATTGAAAAGTAAGCTAATACATGAAGACCCACAACACACTTTAAAAGTAAACGTGCACAAGGTTAAGTGGCAGTAGAAGCAGAAATTTTTCAAAAAAAACATCAACCAACATCTGATCATGAGTCATAATGCAACTTATCTAAATTTCTAAACTTCAACCAACATGGATGCAACATTCATACCACTTGAAGCCATAGAAACAAAATTATACATGCAAAATTGTATACAAAGAATCATTCCTCAGCCACCTTTTCCTTTGACCACCTCAAGTTGGAAATGAATGTGAACTTCAGTATGCAATTTCTCCAATTCTCCATTTTTGGCCAGGAAGCCACACCACTATATTCACATTTAGATTCCAACAACACACCCAAGTATGTCATCTCCATCAATCATTCCATAGTGTGCATAAAAAATACGCTGAGCTATTGCTTAAACGAAAACTCTCTCAGCCCCTACATTCTCTAGAAAGAAAATAAAAAACTATGAACGCACTCTTTTGTCAAATGGAAACCAACACAAAATTTCATGAATATACCCTAAATTTTGTGTTTTTACATCAATCATCAAATTGCATTAACTAGAAAACTAAGAATCCCACCAAAATAAAATTGATACCATTGCCAAAACAAGACTTAGAAATGAATGTGAACTTCAGTAATCAATTTTCAATTTTCGGCCAGGAAGACACACCACTATATTTCTATCTAGAATCCAACGTACAAATTTTTATTCTCCATAACCATTCCATAATTCTATGCATCAGAACACATTCTCTGATCAAATGGAAAACCAACACATGATTTCTCTAATAGAATCTAAAACTTACATTTTTACATCAATCACCAAATTGCATCTTTTAATGAACTAACAACTCCAATAAACCAAAATTGATACTATTGAAAAAAAGATTTGCAAACTTGAACTACTAAATCAACACCTCATTCGCAGAGACAGACCTGCATCTGTCGGACGTCTTCACCTTCAGAGCCCACCCTCAGAGTCCTCCTACTCGGCTCCGATTTCTCCTCTTTCTCCTCTTTCTTCGCACCATCTCCCCCTTGCCCGCACATTCAGAAACCCTAACCTCCTCCGCCACCATTTCCTTCACCTCCCCCTCCTCCAGCAGCATCGGCCGCGCGCCGCCAGACCCAGTCTCCGCAATCCGACCCAGCACCTGCACCCCGGAGCCCAGACCCGGCGCCGACCTCCGGCGGTCCAAGTCCTCGACTTTCCGGCGCAGGGCATCGATTTCGCGGAGAAGCGAGTCCCGCTCGGAGCTCCAGCGCGACTCCTGCCTCAACCAGCGCTGCTCTTCCCGGAGCCAGCGCTGCTCCTCCCGGAGCCACCGGGCCTCCTCCCGCTCCCATCCGGCAGGGGAGGAGGAGGCGGATATGGAGGTCTTGGGCATGGCCGCCCTGGCCTTGAGAGTGACTGGGAGGGAGGAGGGGAGGCGGAGAGGGAAGGAGAGGGCCGACGCCATGGCCGACCAAGATTTTTGTGCTGGGCGGAAAAACGCGGGATATTTTTGGTTGGATTTTTTGGGGGTAGTTTTGGTATTCTATTTTTCTAGAAAAGGTTTCTAAGGAGGGGATTTAAAATAAATAAATTGGATAAAATATTTTTATTCCATAATTATTATATATATATTTTTAATATTTTCTCCCATTATATTATATAAAACACACATTTTTCTCGCTGACGAAACAATGGATGCATCATGCGTACATTAAGTATCATCTCTTTTATTTTTTTAAAATTTTCTCGTGTTAATTAATATAAAAATTAAAATCACTATTTTTGAAAGTAGTTTGAGAGAAAAATACTTGGAGAAAGTTCAAAACTTAAGATTAATGTGTCTTAAATTTAATATTTTTTACGATACTTTAATAATAAATTTTAAAAATATCATTGATGTTATTTTTTTAATATAACTTTTATTAAATACTCCAACACTTTTATGAAAATATCTATATTTGATTATTTTTATTAGATGATTAATAGATTAATCTAATTATTTTAGGGGGGGGTGGGGTGAGAAAAAAAAAGATATTAATATTAAAGAAAAAATAAAAATAAAACTTTTATTTATTTTCTCTTATAATTAAAAAGAAAATAAAATTTAAATGATATCATTATTATTTTCCCTCATTTTTTAAAATTTTTAATTAGGTTAGTTAATATAAAAATAAAATAAATTACATGAAAATCTTAAACTAGTGAACCTTACTAAAAATAATAAATATCTTATATAGTTTAATGTGTATTATATTTAAAATAAATATGATTACAATTAATTACTTCACCCATCTCACGTGCAAAAAGTTTTCGGTGGAAAATTGGATCCACATACGGGAGAGTATACGTGGGTGGCCCATCCTCCAGGAATTATAATTATTTTGTGTACATACTTAAATATAATTACATTTTGTTTGTATGCAAAATAATAAATACAAAAATATTTTTTTATAAAATATATTAATTATAACTAATGTTAGATGGTTGACTAATTTAAAATTTGTATGTCATTTACGTTACTTTTGTACCAACCGTAGAAGCCCTTTAAAAATAATTTATAAAGAGGTTTTCCATTAATTTTTTTCGTATTTTCTTTCATATTTAACAAACAAAAATACGAGAAAAAAATCTTTCCACACCATGCAAACAGACTCTTTGAAGTTCGACGATTGCACAATCTAATATCTTTCTTTAAAACTTAGCTTTGATTCCTCGATTGCATGGAAAGAGCTCTTCACTTCACCCTCAAAGTGAAGTGCCTCATCGATCTTCTCCAAACATGTTGAAATCAAAATCCAACATAAGTCGATTGCTTACTTCCCTTATCATCATTCTCTTATTTACGGGGATTCACTCCTTCCAAAGTTGTTGGGTTATTTTTCTTCCATAAATACGTGAAAGTGCGACTTTATTTTGGGTAAAAATTAAAATTTATTTTTAAAAAATGCATTTTTTTGTTGTGATAGAAATAAAAAGTAACAACAGGCATTTTTTTCTTTGGCAGAAAAAAGGGTGACGAGGAGAAAAAAGTAACAATAGACGTTTTCGTTTGTAATTGTATTCTTAATCAGTAATGTTTTTCTATTTTTTTATTTATTTGTAATTATTACTAATTGTGTAAAAATTATAATAAATTATTATTAAGGAGTTTATTTTTTTGTAAATATTTTTTGTATCAAGTTATAATGTAGTAATGTTTTTCTATTTTTTTATTCATTTGTAATTATTACTAATTGTATAAAAATTATAATAAATTATTATTGCGGAGTTTATTTTTTGTAAATATTTTTGTATCAAGTTATAATGTAGTAAATTTGATCCAGACACCTGTCTTGTAGTTTTTTAAAATTTAGGGTTTTCCACCTAAAATTACTTTTGTTGGAAGGTATTTCTTTTGAAGCCAAATTAGTGTGTTTATTTTGATTAATAATTCTCACAGTGTATTGAAACGAGGATTTAGATATTTAGTTAATCACAACAAGAGTTTCTCTCTAGAACTACCTCCTCAGCTTATCAGGTGTTTATAGTTTCCATGAACCAAGCTACCCATATATTCTCAGAGGTTTGATAACATTGAGTGGCTTTTGATTCACTCTTTGCATCATGCAGATTGAAGGAGCTTACCAATAAAAGTCTCGGCAATTGGGATGTCTTCTCGCACATTCAAGGTGACGATTCGGTTAGAATGATTGTACATATTTTATTCAAGCCAGGGGAATTTGATCTGGCTACCCCCAAAAATAAAAAACGACTGCTCCATGTATTGCGTATTTAGGAAATATTATGGATGGAACCGCTGGAGATGTTGCAGCCGATCATTATCATCGTTACCTTGTAAGTCGGCTATGCTCAGAGTGTTCTGATTTGGGGCGTCAAGTCTTCCTGTCTACCTGCTTATCATTTTATTTATTTATTTTTTTGAGTTTTTGCTGACACCTAAATTTGGAACTTTATTTGTTCAAAGTTCATAGCTTCTTATATATATATATATATATAATCATAGATTTTTAGCGGCACCCCTTTATTTTTGTAGAAATTAAATATATATTATAAAATATAAATAAAATAAAAGTTTATTATTAACATTGGAAGAAGATATGATATTTTTAAGTTTTTTCTATCATTATCTTAAATTAATTGATAAGATAAATATTATAAGATAATATTTGATTAATTTAAAACTATGTCAAAATTAGTCTCTTGATTGATTTAGTGAGTCCATCCCTTATAGGTATCTCCACCAAAAAATATGCCAACATCTCACACTCACATATAATAGGGTAAAGGTGAGTTACAACACATAGGCACCACCAAATTAAATCTCTCAGCTCGCACATGAAAATATGTGACAGTATTATAAAAGAGTTTTTCATACGAGAAGTAAGTCGTACGCCTACAAGTACAACCGAATATAGAAGTTCAAACTATTCACATGTTAGGGATACATAGCAGCTTATATATAATCGTCGTACCCCACACTATTAGTGAAGACCACATATCCTGCAAATTATTTTACTTCACTACTTGCGTCTACATTATTCAGTCACAAAAACTTTATGATGGTCTAGATTGAGATACAACTTATAACAGTCTTCCTTTCATACTCATATTAATTTTGATATACAAAATGATAACTTTCCTAAACATGCCTCTTATCACCAATTATCATGGCTGTAGCTAGCAAGCTAAAGAAAAAACATCATTTTGCAATCTCAAATAAAATTGAAAGTAATTAAGGGTATTGAGAAGGAGTTCTAGCTTCAAGGATTTACTTAGTAGAGAAGCAAAAATCGTTCTCCCACTATCCTTTTAGTTAAAATAACACATGTGGTATGAATCACATGTTATGGTAGATAGTTATTCATATAGAAAATAACTCACTTAGAGCGTATGTCCTTTGTCAACATTATATAAATTTAAGTCCAATTATCACTCAGGTAATTGACCTGAGACAACTAACACAATTAAAACTAATGTAACTGTCTAAATCTCATGTCTCGTTTTAAGGGATTATGGCTATGAGAAACCATATCAACCATTTTCAAAAAATAGTATCATCTCAATCTTTTATTGAGGTGGCATACATAACTTGAAGTACCGATGCCTCATCTCTTAATGTTATTCAAGCACTAGAGGCAAATGTTCGATGAATAAGGCATTCATCTCATTTAACATACTATTCATTATGTTAGTGAATATACATTATGCAAAATTATTGCAAATTTTGACAAACGCATTGTCAATTATATATGTTAACTTCATCTAAAATACTATCGGAAAATATCATTTATATAACTCAACAAATGAGACCTTTAATGTTATAGTATAAAATTTCATGAAAATAATACTCTCAAAAGCAATATTATTTAAGATATCATTTATTTGGTATATGAGATTAAAATTTATTATTTCATAGCAACAACAAGATTGTCTCTTTTTGAAATAAAATAATCCCTTAATAGTGAATAAAACTACAAAAAAATGGAGCTGATAATAAGTTTTAAATTGCTTGTTACAAACGACACTTACACTTAGTGGTACTTTATGTACATAATTTTATGTACTTTGTGTACATAAAATATTTAAAAATGTACTTTTATGTGCATATTTTTCTATACTTTGTCTATACTAATATATAATGTCCTTTGTCCAAATATATTTTTTTGTACACGTTGTGTATGTAACACCTCAAATCCGGTTCACACTCATGAACCAAACCGGCATGTTACAGGCCCCGGTTAGGTCGGCTAACCCAAACCTAACTTGTGCGGATCCAATCTCGGTGTCTTAAGATGAAGATCCAGCTTGCTATATGTATGTATGAATGCATACAACCCTAACAGGATACTACATGGAAGACATGCAACCAATTTTTACACCAACACAATTACAATCAAAATTAGTAAAAATTCTAAAACGAAAGGGACAGAATTTCCCCTAAAAATGCAATTAGGGGCCACCCTGTCAAGATCATATATTCAAACATATATACGCATAGCAACACTAGCATTCATACATACTTCTAATCTACTATATTCATCATTCTCTGAACTTTGGGTCCTAACCCATCACACTTTTGCTGCGCTACTCTGATCATTTCATTTCATGTCATTGTCATGCCTCAAACATTTAATCATAACATGCTTATAAAATAACATCATAAACAAAACATTAAACATTCAATCACCCAATGTGTGTGTACAAGACCTCATTGCTCCTCCGTCCAAGCTGGCTCCTCCAACTCGTGATTATTACCTACATATAGTATAAAAACACGTCAGTAACAAGTGTTACTAGTCTGGAAAATAAAATAACTATAACAAACTGGCTATGAGAGCAAACTCTCATATGAAAGAAAACAACATATACTCCACATGAACACTCTGAAGGGCACTACTGAGGAGCCACTGGGCTGCAGACCCGGTAGCATCCTGAACTTACTGATCTGCTGCTGGTACTATGCCACTCTCGGCACTTCTTTTTCAGTACTTCTCATGAAACTTTATCCTAAGCCCTCTCCTTACCTCCATATTTCTCCTGGCCTTGAGCACGAAGGCCGAGTACTCTCAGGCAGTCGCCTTTAATACCCTTTGAACCACAAGTCTGGACATGCCCTGTACTAAACAGTACGCGTAAACCTCCACGTTCTCCGGGTGCGAGGAACTCAAACGTGGAGTTGTCAGGATCCCTCGGGAATGGAACAGTCCGCTGGCACTAATCCAGAGCCCGCTTTGACTGTCACAGCATCCTTTGCATAATACGTGCAGTCGATTTCTCCATCTCTCGTCTCACAGAAACACGAAAACTATATATATATATGCTTGGGTAGGGAGTTATATAATAGGCCCGAAGGCAACTTTTGGTGGATCTTATTTCGAAATCAACCTCGAGGGATCTCATCCTCAAGGGGTTATTAATCCGGAAAATGTTCGGTTAAATGGCCCGAGTTAAGTGGGATCCGATAAAACGCCACTTAATCCGTCCTGCAGACAATAAATCAAACATATAATAGAAAGACGTAAAACAGAGTCGAGTCCTAAACGGACCTGGTAGAAGCTTCAAGTGTGTCATCGCGCCTAGGCGGCGAGCTCTAGCTCCGTACCTCATGTCGGCAATCGGCGACGGCTAGGATTCCATCGCGTGTCTTGGAGCTCAAATTTGGCGCTCATCGGCGTCTGAAGCTCGAACAGGCTCGACCGGGTGAGCCCCACGAAAGATCCGGTGAATTCTGGCGAATTACAGAAATTCCCATTTTCGGCGGTTTTCCGACAGTTTCCGACGGTTTTTCGACGGCTTCCGATGGTTTTCTGGCGACAATCGCCTGTGGCGTCTACTGGCCAGAAAATGGTCGTGTTGGGTACCCTCGGAACCGGCTCAATGAGTCTGACTCATCTACGAGGTCGACGCGGCCAACGGAGGTGGCGGCTCGCCGGAAAATGCATAAAACAGAGTCGGCGGTGATAGTGGCTAGATCCGGCCGGCCACGGCGGTGATGACCTCCGTTCTGTTCGGGGAAGGTCGCTGGAAGGCTGAGGGTGCTAAGGTGACTGACCAATCGCAGCGGCGCTGGTTGCCGGCGACGGAATCGATGACAGAAGCGCAACACGGGCGCGGCATCGCGGCGTGGCTTACTCGCGTCGCGGCGGTCTGACGAGGGCCAGACCTGGTCGGGGCATCACGGCAACGTCGTCGCTGAGCTGGGCGGCGGCGACGCGTACAAGGGCGGCGTCAGGCGACTGTTTGGGGAAGAAAAGAAGGGCGCGCGCGGGGGTGTGTGGTGGCAAAGTCGTAAATATTATTTGACTCGTCTATGACTCGAATCAAAAATAATATTTAAGTCATAAAAAATTCTAAAAAAATTATGGGAAAATCCCATAAAATCAAACAACACCAAAAAATCATAATGATATGCTCTAGAACTATCAACCCACCCAAATCGTAACGCGTCCTAACGTGGTAAACGGCCTAAAACTAATTCTACGATCTATTATATATCATAATAATAAAAAAATGAACTGCATACTCTCATATATTCTGATAATTCATTCTTTTCTACCTTGTTCATGACGTTATCATCATATACTTGGGTACACATGACCCTCATGGCTCATACACGAGACCGGCGTCGGCTCAGTTACACGTGTTCTGAAACTGACTCGACTCGAAAATAATGGTCGAACCAACCGGTTCTGAATATAAAACCCTAACTCGAATCGTGGGTTTTACATGTATATAAATAATAAATGTACTTTGTGTACATAATTTTCAAATGTATTTATTGTACATTAATTGATGTTAATGAGTAATATTGTTTGATATTAGTAATAGTACATTATTAATAATTTGGTTCTAACAAAAAGCTCAAAGAAAATATACAATTTTCTACATATGTTAGAAAAAATGACTCTTTAATTTACGGCTTAAAATGAAGCATAAGCTGAGTGGGGGGGGGGGGGGCGGCAGCGACAGGGGACGAGGTTGGTCCGGGGCGGCAGCCGCGTGGTCGCTCGGTCGCCACATCGGGGCGCGCGCGGCGGGTGGCGGGCAGGGCAGAGGGGGGCGCGACGGGGGCCGAGGGGCGCGGCGGGGTGGCGGGCAGGGGACAGGAGACGGGGAGGCGGGGGCGTGGCACATCGGGGTGGCGGGCGGGGGACGGGGCGGGGTGGCGGGCCGGGGCGAGGCGGGGTGGTGGGCGGGGGACGGCGACGGGGTGGGGGTGGTGTCGCCCGGTGGCGAGGGCGGCGGGTCAGTAGGGAAGAGGCGAGGCGGCTAGATCCGCCTCCCGTCGCCGCCCTCTAAAAATAGTACATTGGATAAAAAATATGTATTAGTTTTTAAAATAATATTTTTATATAATAGACTATATTAAAAATAAAAAATAATAATTAACTATGTGGGGATTGAAGTTTCCTATCTAAAAAGAATAAACACCGATTCAAATCAAATCAAATATATGATTTTTAAGTGATAAGCAAAACACCGATGGCACGAAAAAAAATTTTAATTTTATAAAAGCAGCTTTATATTCAATTTTATAGCAACCTCATTGATGCTCTTTTACGAAAATGTAGTTTTTGCGTTAAACTTAATCGTCAAAATCAATACCTCTTCAATCACTAGAAGGGAATTAGAAAAGAATATTCTTGTTTACGCTTTTGCACAGGGATGGAACCATTTGTCACATTGAACCATTTTGACCTCCCACAAGAACTAGAAGATCGATATGGTGGATGGTTAAACTCACAGATACAGTAAGTTCATTCCCGGTACTGATTACGTACACGCTTAGTCTTGCATCTTCTCAAATTGATTTCAAAGGCTGCAGACAGGATTTTGGGTACTATGCAGAGGTCTGTTTCAAGGCTTTTGGTGATAGAGTCAAATACTGGAGTACGATCAATGAACCCAATTTGATGGTAGCCAATGCATATATCAATGGAATCTACCCACCTGCTCGTTGCTCGCCACCGTTCGGTAACTGCACCGCCGGCAACTCTGCCACAGAGCCATACATTGCAGCACACAACATGATGTTGTCCCATTCAATAGCTACGCAAATTTACAAGACGAAGTATCAAGTATGTTAGCTACTCCATACATTGAAAAGCTTATATTTCGCAATTGCTTGTTTAGCTTAACTCTTCGTTATCTCCTGATTAGGCACAACAAGGAGGAACCATTGGGATTGTCATGGCAGCTTTGGTACGAGCCTTTGAGAAACATTTCAAAAGATATTTCAGCTGTTCAAAGACCGCTATGTAGAATAAAAAAACTTTAAACTTTAACGAAAATTATATAGATGATAAAACTATTATCAATAAAACCTTCTTCATATCAAATCATCAAGAAAATAAATTTAATAACGGAAGCGTACCTGGATCCATAATAGTAAAGCAATTCTTTAATTTCTTCTGGTTTGATCTTCCAAATTCTACACCAGTTCTCTAAAGCCAGAGTTCCTGGATAATGGGATACCAGAAAAGAAAAACTACGGTGCGAATTCGAGGACCATAACCGTATTTATTCGTATAACTGTATTTATCTTTATCTTTCATAATTCCACATATTTATCTTAAATATTAATGACTCATTAACCTTAACTTTAATAGATCAATTTAATTTAGCCCCAAACCTTATTAATAGCATATGATACAATTATATACTTGTATATATACGTCCAAAATCCAACAATCTCCCACTTGGACTATATATACACAAATAATTGTATATAACCTTATGAGTTCCAAAATTAACATACGCTATTATTTCAAAATAACAATCTCGTCCATTAATTAATGTTAATATAGGATCAAGGCGATTTTCATTATATTTATCGTAACTAAACCCATCCATGGTCACATATATCAACATAATTAAATGACATAGATCAAGTATGGATGTGTAGCATGAAAATTACATGCAATTTGATCTAAACATGCCTATTTTCAACTGGTCCAACCTTATGAGATCACCAAAATAGAGTAAAAGAGTGAAACATAAACCAAATACTGCAATTCAATACAAACTCCCACTAAAGTAACATATCATTAAATGATACAACACCTAGATGAGCAACATGCTCATGAAAGACCTTAAGCGGTAAACCTTTAGTAATCCGCAACCATGGAGTTTGTCCCAATATACTCTATAGAAACTTTACCACTCTGAACTCTTTCTTTCACAACAAGGAACTTGATCTCTATGTGTTTTGATTTAGATGAGCTCCTGTTGTTATTTGAATATGATACTGCAAACTGATTGTCACAAAATAACTTAAGTGGTCTTTCAATATTATCAATAATGTGCAACCCTGTGACAAAATTTCGCAACCATATTCCATGATTGGATGCCTCATAATAAACTATGAATTCAGCTGCCATGGTGGAAGAAGCTATGAGTGTCTGCTTAGCACTCTTCCAAGAAATAGCTCCTCCAACAAGCAGGTATACATAGCCAGAAGTAGATCGACGACTATCTTGACATCCAACAAAATCAGAATCAGAATACCCAATGATCTCAAGTTGATCTGACTTCCGATATGTAAGCATGTAATGTTTTGTTCTCTGTAGATACCTCATGACTCTTTTGGCTGCTATCCAGTGATCCAATCCCTGATTGCTTAAATATCTGCCCCACATTCCAACAATATACGTAATATCTGAACGCGTACATACTTGAGCATACATAAGACTTCCTACTACTGAAGTATAGGGAATCTTTTGCATTTCATTTCCTTATATGTCATTTTAAAACACTGATTGAGACTGAATTTGTCTCCTTTACAAATAGGGGTATTTCCTGGTTTACAATCTTACATGCCAAATCTTTTAAGCACTTTTTCTATATAGGTCTTTTGTGATAATCCAAGTATACATCGAGAATGATCCCGATGTAGATGAATTCCTAATACAAAAGACGCATTTCCAAGATCTTTCATTTCAAATTTCTTTAATAAAAATCTCTTGGTTTCGTGCAAGAAACTTATATCATTACTGGCAAGCAATATATCATCAACATATAAAACCAGAAAAATATACTTACTCCCACTAAACTTATGGTATGTACAACCATCAATAACATTCATCTCAAAACCAAACGAGAGAATCACTTGATGAAATTTGTGATACCATTGACGAGAAGCCTGCTTAAGTCCATAGATGGATTTCTTTAATTTGCAAACCATATTCTTTGAATCTCCAGATACAAAGTTTTCCGGTTGCACCATATAAATTGTTTCATCAATGTCACCATTTAGAAACACAGTCTTTATATCCATCTGATGTAACTCAAGGTCAAAGTATGCCGCTAATGCCATAATTATTCTGAATGAGTCTTTCGATGAAACTGGAGAGAAAGTCTCATTATAATCGATGTCTTCCTTTTGAGTAAAGCCCTTTGCAACAAGACGAGCCTTATATCTTTCTACATCACCTTTTGAATCCCTCTTGGTTTTAAATATCTATTTACAACCAGTAGGTTTCGCACCTTCAAGCAATGGAACAAGATACCAAACGTCATTAGTTTTAATGGACTTCATCTCTTCATTCATGGCATCAATCCACTTTTGAGAATTAGAACTCTTCATGGCTTGATGAAAGTTGATTGGATCATCTTCCACCATTCCAGTATTATCCTCATGTTCTTGGAATTTCTCCTTTCTCTTGTGGATCTCCTTAATGGCATTTGCTCTTGAGGTTGTTGAGTTTGCTCTTCAGGTATAACTTGATTAGGGAGATTCTCGACATTGTCTTGTAATTCTGATATTGTTTCTTGAACAACATCAGGAATATAATCCTGATCCTGATTATTGTCAAGAACAATCATGGGAAGAGAATCAGATTCTTCTTCAAAGACAAAGTCTCTAACTTCATTTCCCCCTCCAAACTCAATATCCTCAAAGAACTGGGCATTTCCCGTCTCAAAGAATGACCTTATTGTGGGATCATAAAACTTATATCCTCTAGACCTTTCAGAGCACCCAACAAAATAACTGCTAACTGTTCTTAAGTCCAGTTTCCTTTCATTTGGCCTATTAGGCCTTGCCTCAGCTGGACAACCCCAAATGCGTAAATGCTTAATACTGGGTTTTATTTTTTTCAGTCCATAATTTATAAGGGGTCTTAACTGTTGCCTTTGTTGGTACTCTATTAAGAAGATATGCTACTGTCTTTAGTGCCTCACCCCAGAGTGAATCAGGTAAAGTAGTATGAGCAATCATATTTCTCACCATGTCCTTTAATGTTCGGTTTCGTCTCTCAGCAACACCATTCATGCTAGGAGTACCTGGCATTGTGTATTGTGGGACGATTCCACATTCTTCAAGGAATTTAGCAAATGGTCCTGGATGCTGTACACCTGATCCATCATATCTACCATAGTATTCACCACCACGGTCAGATCTGACGGCCTTAATAGTTTTGTCGAGTTGGTTCTCAACTTCAGCCTTATATGCCTTAAACACGTCCAATGCTTGAGACTTCTCATGAATGAGATATAGGTAACTATAACGAGAATAATCGTCTATGAACGTAATAAAATATTGTTGACCATTCCAAGAAGCCATAGGAAATGGTCCACAAATGTCCGTATATATTAGTTCTAAGACACTTGAAGATCTATTGGCACCTAGTCTCCTTGCATTTGTTTGTTTTCCCTTAATGCACTCAATACAGACTTGTAAATCTGATAAATTAAGAGAATCAAGAATTCCATCTGACATAAGTCATGCAATTCTTTGTTTAGATAATGTGTCCTAAACGCTTGTGCCAGAGTAAAGCAGAATTCTCATTGGTTAATTTTCTTTTCGTACCACATAAACCCACATGCAAAGTTTCATTAAAAGATGCAATAGTATCAAGTAAATATAGATTATCATAAAAAGACAAGGAACCCATACCCACAATATTTGAATTTAGAAAAAGACTAAACTTATTATTTCCAAATGAACAAGAGTAACCAAATTTGTCCAATATAGAAATAGAAACCAAATTCCGTCTAAAAGACAGTACTACATATGTCTCTTTCAAATCCAAATAATATCTTGTCTTTAATATTAATCTAAAAGTTCTTATTGCCTCAACTATGACTGATTTGCCATCACCCACATAGATGAATCTTTCAGCATCATTTGGCTTTCGGCAACTCAGGCAACCCTGCATTGACACACTTATGTGAGTAGTAGCACCAGAATCTAGCCACCAAGTGTGTATTGGCACTGAAGCTAAATTAACCTCAGAACAAACAAAATTAAGAAATGAACCTTTCTTTGCACGCCAAGCGTGATACTTAGTGTATTCCTTCTTCATATGTCCAGGTTTACCACAAAAGAAACAGCAAGAAGCCTGATTTTTTTCTTATTTTGTCTTGATAGGTACTAGCCAAGTGAGTACTTTCAACCTGTTCTTGCTTCAACTTTTCTTCTTCTTGCACACAATAAGAAATGAGCTCATTAAGAGTCCATTTGTCTCTTTGACAGTTGTAACTGACCTTGAATTGACTGAATTGTGTAGGAAGAGAAATTAAAACTAAATGTACGAGCAAAACTTCAGATAGCTCTAACCTTAGTGCTTTTAGTTTTGAAGCAATATTTGACATCTCTAAGATGTACTTTTTTATGCTTGTTTTGCCTTTAAACTTCATTGAAATCAAGTTCGACAAAAGCGTACTTGTTTCAGCCTTATCGTTTTTTACAAAACGCTTTTCAATTTCTTTAAGAAACTCACTGACTGTAGTAACCTTTTCAGACACATCCCCCCTGAAGGTTTCTGGAATCCCACGCTTCATGATCATAAGACTCGTGCGATTTGAACGTTCCCACTTCTCAATGTCCCGTTTTTCCTCAATGGAACTTTTGTCAATAAGAGAAGCAGGTTGTTCAGTCCTTAATGCAAGGTCAAGATCCATGCAGCCGAGGATTATCATTACACTTTCTTTCCAATCCTTAAAATTATCCTTAAGCATTGGAACTGAATTGATGTTGGCAGAAATCATAGAAGCAAATTGATTAACTGAAAATAGAACAAAATAATATGCACATAATAAGATTAATAATTCAAATAATGGTTAATCCCATCAACAGATACCTAGCACAACATTAATATTTAGTCTTTGGACAGAAATATTAATTTGTAAATGGTACTCTTAGTGCAGTAATCAAATATGAATAATAAATCCTGTCAAATAATAAACCTTCCTTTGGGCCGATTTATTATTCACATGGAAACTTGATAATTATCTCATATTTATTACCACAAATGAATATATAATTCTGTCAAATATTAACCTTCCTTTGGGCCGACTAATATTCACATGAATTATATATCCACAACCGTCTTAATATTTTAAAATAAATTAATTTCCACAAAAGAGGCTACTTTGGCAGCATATTGTAGTCCTTAATAAATTTAAAAATATTAATTATAACTGAACCATATTTAAATTTAATAATCCCAAATATGAAACTGAAAAAGGTTATAAAATATCTTTATTTGAAAATTTCTGAAATTATAACCTTTTGTAACTTTATTTTCCTAATTTGATATTTTACCCAAAGAGGACCTTGATTTGGGAAAAATATCCCATAAATTGATATTGACAGTGCAAAATTTGGGCAAAGTAAAATACATAATCACACTATATTCACCATCCAAAATTTAGGGTATTCTAAATAAGTTGAAGAAGATTGGTTGTAAACCATGTCAATTTTGGTGAATAAGGGAATACTGTAAATTCGAACCATAAAATTTTCCCATACAAACAAGTATTGAATGATTGACTCATTCCAAAAAATAAAATAAACATAAATCAATTAATTCTCAATGATTTAATATGAAGTTGCTCTGATACCAATTGTAGAATCAACAATTACTTTAAACTTTAACCAAAATTATATAGATGATAAAACCATCATCAATAAAACCTTCTTCATATCAAATCATCAAGAAAATAAATTTAATAACGGAAGCGTACCTGGATCCATAATAGTAAAGCAATTCTTTGATTTCTTCTGGTTTGATCTTCCAAATTCTACACCGGTTCTCCAAAGCCAGAGTTCTTGGATGATGGGATACCAGAAAAGAAAAATTACAGTGCGAATTCGGGGACCATAACCGTATTTATTCGTATAACTGTATTTATCCTTATCTTTCATAATTCCAATTTAACCCATCATAAATTAGAGATTACGAAAACGGTATCTACACATATTTATCCATACTCATCTTAAATATATGGTATCTCCACATATTTATCTTAAATATTAATGGCTCATTAACCTTAACTTTAATAGATCAATTTAATTTATGCCCAAACCTTATTAATAGCATATGATACAATTATATACTTGTATATATACGTCCAAAATCCAACATGCTAGCCTTCCAAATTGCTTGGTAGTTGTCTACGGTACCGCAAGCTATACATATATGTTTCTCACTTTGAACAACAGTCTATGTTGGCAGCTTCTAAATTCAGTGTTGGGCAAATGTAGGATTATGGACCCAATCATGTTTGGTGATTACCCTGTTGAGATGCACGAGATTTTGGGATCCAGATTGCCTCTGTTTTCCATGGAAGATCGAAAAAAATTGCGTTACAAAGCAGACTTCATTGGCATCATCCACTACTCAACTTTGTATGCCAAGGATTGCATTTACTCTTACTGCACTCCGGGCACAACCCAAGGAGATTCTTTTGTGTTCCGAACTGGACTACGACAAGACGGGGTGCCCATTGGCGAACCAGTTAGTTGGGTGATCCATTTCAATTCTTCAACACTAGTTGACACTACTTACACCGAAATCTCCCTCTTGTTCATGTGATTAATAGACTTCTTGTCATGAAATACAGACAGGATTGGGAACATTCTGTGTTGTGCCTCAAGGAATGGAGAAGATGGTGACATATTTCAAGGAAAGATACAACAACACTGCCATGTATATCACTGAAAATGGTGAGAATGGTGAGAACCAATTTCTTGGGTTTGCAGTAGAGTTCTTCTTTGATCAATTTTCAAAACTCACGCACATGAGAACAATCTATAAACTTATAAGATGTACTCCTACCAACAGGATATGCCCAAAACTCATCTCCTTCCACAAGCAAGGAAGACTTAGTGAATGACAAAGCAAGAGTGAATTACATTCAAAGCTCTCTGGCTAGTCTTTCTCTGGCCATTAGGTATATATACGCGTGACAAACAATATTATCTAATATTTGATATGGAAACAAGACAATTGTTATTTACTGAATTGAGAGTCTGAGACATGGGCATCTATTGAATGAAATTGTAGGGAGGGAGCAGATGTGAGGGGCTATTTTGCTGGGTCTCTCTCGAGGATAACTTTGAGTGGGTGTTTGGCTACAGTGCGCATGGCTTATACCATGTGGACACAAGAACTCAAGAGGACTGCCAAGCTATCAGCTAAGTGGTATAGGGACTTTCTTGCTGCATCTTCATTAACCGAAGCTGTTACAAAGAACAGTGCCAATCTTAGAATTCAACCATTTTAATTTAAGCAATATTTTCGCATGTAGATGTTGTCTGAAGAATAATGAGTATAATCCATTAATGTTGTAATACCCATTTTTATTATGAACGTATTATTAGTTGGGCTCTGAGATACACTCAAAAGTTGTTCTTGACCTTATTCAATGAATTTACTGAGAAGAGATGGATAGAAGAAATATATTTATTATATTAAATTTTACAAAATGAAATTAGGAGAACGTATAAATATATCAAATTTGTTTTGGTGGTACAATGGCTTTAAGGTTGATTAGCGAGTTAGAGAAGTATAATTGCATAATTGCGCTTGAGTGCATTGTGATAATTAATAAAATCGTTTGTGAGTAAATTATAGTTGCAAAAATTAGAATCGGTCTCCGAATCCGTTTAAAAAGGAGTTATTGAATCAAATTGATTCATATAAAATCAGTCAAGAATTTGTTCACTTAATTCGGTTCAAATTGATCCTATACTAATTTGATAACTAATAATATAAATATATAAAATAAAAATTCAATTTCTTTTCTTAATACAAATACAAAAATTTAAAGTTTAATATAAATACAAAAGATAATCATTATTTTACTTGGTAATTCATCAATACAAGTCCACAAAATTCATCAATACAAGGAAAATATCGCAACAAGAAAAATATTGTCAAGCCGATGATACGGACCTAACATAAAAAAGAAAAACAGTTTTTAGATACACCAACCTCCCGTCTTCTTCTTTTCGCATATAACAAACTCATCGTCTTGTTTTGCCGTCTGACAATGCCAACGTCGCCTGGTTCTACGCTTCCCTACCAAATTCTTCATGTAAAATCTTCTGAATTTTGAAGCTAACAATTTCTTATAGTTGGAATTTGAAAACGTTGGTATGCCAAAGAGGAACACAAAGCTTGATTTTGTAAACAAATGTAAAGCTTTATTCGTTATTTAGAATGATGAATTGGGACAGATGTAAAAAAGGTCACAAATGCGAAATAGAAAGGAACACTGAGTAATCTAAAGTTTCCGATGGGTCAAAGAGGACCCATTATACTAATCACCTAATGAATTTTTAAGAGGAAAACACTGAAAAGAACCGGGCATTTTAAGTTAACAGATCATTCCAATTTACACAAAACAAAGTCTTTATTTTTAATTCTCCTCCAACTTGACTCATTAAGATAGAAACGTAGATCTCCAAATCTGCAACCTCCTCCTTCTACCCCTGCACATCATAACATAGATGAAAGTCAAAAACCAAAAACATACCAACGACAAAGGTATGTATCAAACAAACATAATCTAAATAACAGATACAACAATGTGGAAGAAGGGGTGGAAGAGAAAGCTCACCAGCAAAGTTACACAAAAGATAATCATTATTTTACTTGATAACCTTAAAAAAAACAAACAAGAACACAAAAAATCTATGCGATTATTGAGTTTTCAATCCCCAAAAATCCCTCTAATAATCCACACTACACCAAAAAAACTAAAACAAAAAAAATTTTTACCACACTGGCAAAGCAAATAGCGGCGACCGTAGCGGTGGAGGGAGGGGCGAGGCAAATAGGGGGTGGCGGCGGAGGGAGGGGCAATGCAAATGGGGATGGCAGCGGAAAGAAAGGGGCGGCAAACGGCAACGAAGGGTGAGGCAAACGGCAGCGCGGAGATTTTAGCGAACGGCGGCGAAGGGAGGGACGAGATAAACCAAGATTTCATAGCTTTTAAAAATTTGAATATACTTTTATCATGCGTAAGAAATTTATTTATTAAGGTTATTTTTCGCTATTTAATTATGAAATTTAATTTTTACTATAATTTTAAATATTATCTTTAATTAATAATGACCGATTTTTAAACTATCCAATTCATTTTTTTTTGTTTTTTTGAACGAAGGCCTTCCGAGCTTGCAACTATTCCGTAAAGTTGTTTACACCCAGATGCATCGCGTGATCGCATAAAAATCTTCAAGATTTATCCATGTGGACAAAAAATCTCCCATCCCAATCTTAATCAATTGACACGCCGTGATGATAAATAAATAAGAATACAGGCCCACTCATGAGGGTGAATAAAATAATATTTTATTCAGCTTCTCTACCTTATCACATATTTTTTAATGAATTTTAAAAAAATCAACTTCAATGCTACCCTATTTTTTTTTAAAGTTTTTAATGGAAGTGGGCTTGTTTGCCCTCATGTTCAGGAACGCAATTATTTGATAGATGCACAGTGACATATAATTATCCAACCCTCCAATATTATTTGATTAGATAATAGATAATAGATATTATTGATTTTAAAATTAACCATTTTTAAAAAATGAATTAGATCTGCTAAAAACTTGTTACAATGAGGGTCTAACTTATAAAAGTGAACATTTTCGGTAAAAATGGATATTAAATGTAAAAGAAAAGTTTTGAATATTTAACATTACATGAAATTTAAAAATATTTCCAGATATTCGATGTATTGCTAACAAGCCAAAATTGCTTTGAAAAAAAACTATTTTTGACATTAAAAATCAGAATTAGCTAGTAATTTCAACATGATTATGGAGAAAAAAGGATGGCTTTAATTAATTAGTTTTTTTACATTTCTTGTAGTTATGTGAAGGATCTTTCGTTATAACGATTATTATATGTTACATAAAATATGTTTTATGGGCAATAAAACATATTTTAACAATGTTATAATTATATGTGACCCAAAAAATAATTGTTCATTCATAGGCAACTAGCAAGCAAGGACCAACCAAAGCAAACTAGCTATAACATTCTCCACCTCCCTCCTCAAGCTGGGCAGTTTGGTGCAAGGCTGTGCAGCATATATATAGAGTAAAGCAGTGGACGTGTGGAATACATGAAAAGCTTGTCGTTCTTGTTCATCTTCTTCCTTCATGGCACTATTTCCATGGCCTGCCGACGACGTAGAACGCAGCCAATTCCCTCAAGATTTTCTCTTTGGAACTGCAACCTCTTCTCATCCGGTGTGAAGGAAGAAGAGCTTCGCTTTGGCTTTACTTTTTGTAAAACGAGGAGATAAATTACCCAAAAGGTTTGATCCGGCCTGGGGAGATGTTGTAACACCCCAAATCCGGTTCACGCTCGTGAACCGAACCGGCATGTTACAAGCCCCGGTTAGGTCAACTAACCCGAACCTAACTCATGCGGATCTAATCTCGGCGTCTTAAGATGAAGATACAACTCGCAATGCATTGATGAATGCACAAACCCTAACATGGTACTACATGAATGACATGCAATTCAAGCACACACCAATACAATTACGATTAAACTCAATAAAAATTCTAAAATAAAACAGACAGAGTCTCCCCTAAAAGTGCAATTAGGGTCCACACTGTCAAAATAATATATACCAATATATATGCATATATCAACAATTTTATTAACACATCATCTAATATACTGTATATTCATTATAGAACTTGGGCCACACTTCTACTGTGCACTCTGATCACATCTCACCTCTTGTCATCATGTCATAACATCATATCATTTCATTTAATCATATCCTACCATGTCTTAGCATTTCACATCATTCACAATATAATAGCATCATAAATAAAGTATTAACCACTCTATCGACTAACATGTGTGCAAGCGACAACAATGCTCCTCCGTCCAAGCTGGCTCCTCCAACTCGTGATTATTACCTACATATAGTATAAAAACACGTCAGTAACAAGTGTTACTGGTCCGGAAAATAAAATAACTATAACAAGCTGGCTATGAGAGCAAACTCTCATATGAAAGAAAACATCATATACTCCACGTGAACACTCTGAAGGGCACTACTGAGGAGCCACTGGGCTGCAGACCCGGTAGCATCCCGAACTTACTGATCTGTTGCTGGTACTGTGCCGCTCTCGACACTTCTTTTCAGTACTTCACGTAAAACTTTATCCTAAGCCCTCTCCTTACCTCCATATTTCTCCTGGCCTTGAGCACGAAGGCCGAGTACTCTCAGGCAGTCGCCTTTAATACCCTTTGAACCACAAGTCCGGACATGCGCTGTACTAAACAGTACCCGTAAACCTCCACGTTCTCCGGGTGTGAGGAACTCAAACGCGGAGTTGTCAGGATCCCTCGGGAATGGAACAGTCTGCTGGCACTAATCCAGAGCCCGCTTTGACTATCACAGCATCCGCTCATGGTACGTGCAGTCGGTTTCTCCATCTCTCGTCTCACTGAAAACGCAAAAACTATATATATATATATATATATATATATATATATATATATATATATGGCTGGGTAGGGATTTATATAATAGGCCCGAAGGCAACTTGTGGTGGATCTTGTTTTCGAAATCATCCTCGAGGGATCTCATCCTCGAGGGGTTATTAATCCTGAAAATCTGTTCGGCTAGATGGCCCGAGTTAAGTGGGATCCAATAAAATGCCACTTAACCCGTCCTACAAATGATAAGATAAACATACAATAGAAAGATCGTAAAAGCAGAGTCGAGTCCTAAACGGACCTGGTATAAGCTCCAAGCGTGTCATCGCGCCTAGGCGGCGAGCTCCTACTCCGTACCTACACATCAAAACTAAATACTAACGCCCGCTAACTAAATGATAAAACAAACGCAATGAACATCGCAAAGTTACAATAATCATTTATCACAATCAGTCAACAAGTATAAATAAATAATTCAACCTGTCCTATTCATACCAATTTCCTATTTATATTTTCTAACTATGTCGGACCCTTATCATGCTCAATTAATTCACCTGATGAATCACTTATATTCATCCATTACCAATCAAATTATACATATCACATTTCTTCATCAACTTTTATCATGTCAATCAATCAATCCGGTCATGTTGTGCTTACAAATCATTAATTTTAAATAACCAAATCAGAGGTCATCCGACTTGTCGTCGACAAATTGGCAACTGCTAGGGTTTCGTCAATGCCTCGAAACCCGAACGGCTCACCAGCGTCCGAAGCTCCTGATCGTCCAGACCAGACAACCCGCGAAAGATCTGGTACTCAACAACGTCTTCCGGTGTTCTGGCGGTTTCGTCGCGTTCATGGTTTCTCTGACACGTCTCTGACGGTTCCGGCAACAATCGCCAGCGTCTAGTGTCGGAAAGTGGATGTTGGTACCCTTGGAACCGCCTAGCGAGCCCAACGCATCAACAACATCGACAAGGGTCAACGGATGCGGACAGCCGCGCCAAAATACCAGGTTAGGAGCGCGGAGATGGACGATCCGTCCATGCCCGGTAGGCGTACAGCCGCTCCGGTATGGAAGGGCTGGTGGTCAGAGGGGTGCCAAGGCGACCATCTGATCATGGCGACGATGGTCGCCAGCGGCGACCGCCAGACGCCATAGAAATGGAGCTTCAGCAAGCAAGCATGTAGATCCGTCAACACGTCTGGCAACGGACGGGGCCGGGTTGGGGTTGCACGACAACGCCGAGAGCGCGCCGCGCCGGACCGTGGGCCGGCCACGTCGATAGCGGCGACGCTAGGGGGCGCGGGGAGACACTGCCTAGCGCGCCGAGGCCAAAATAAGATGTCAGAGGCGGCGCCCAAGTAATTAGTCGTACTCACCAGAATCCGGCTCGGTCAAGTATAATAACTGCAAGTCGTATTAAATCCTAAAAAAAATTCATAAAAATCGGGGAAATCCGGAAAATCAAACAGAAACACCAAAATACTGTAATGATATGCTCTAGAAACTATCAACCGACCCGTTAAATCCAAGCTCTGTAACGCGTCCTAATGCGGTAACCATCTCAAAAATCATCTCACGATCCATTGTATATGCAAACACCGTACATCAAGAATAGCTCCCGTATAACTCCATTCTGTTTTACCGTGTTAATGACGTGATCATATACTTAGGTACGCATGACCCTCATGGCGCATACACGCGACCGGCGTCAGCTCGGTACACGTGTCCTGAAACTGACTCAACTCGAAAATAACGGTTGACCCGACCGGGTGTTCTGAATATAAAACCCCAACTCGAATCGTTCTACAGATGTGAATCATTTGATTACTGATAGAAGGATATATCCTACACTCTGGATAGGAGAATTATTTTATTTACCAAGAGAAATATTAGAAAAATTTACGATTAAATTGTGGGAAGATTCAATGGTATTTTATATAAATTTTACGATTTAACGATATTTTTTCACTTAATATTTTAAACAATTTTATATTTTGGATTGGGTTTGAATAAGCCCGGGTTTCTTTTAAGTTATCCAATGCTATTGTGTACTGTGTTAAAATATCTCAACACGTTCAGATCTTCTAAGATATCGACATGTGCATAAAATATAGCGTGCATGATTTGAAAATGTGATATAATATCTTGTAAATAATTATTTGTATGTCAAATAATATTATAAATTGATTAAGACGGTCGTGTGATTGAATAATAATTATATATGTTGTAATAAATTTTTCTATCATCTTTTTATAAGGAAGAATTTGTCGAATTTTTTCAAAAATTTAATCTTTTTTATAAATTTAACTCATATAGGATATTTTATTTGCATGAGATAAAATCATAAGTGTCTCTCATGTATTTTGGTGCTATGTGTGTAATAAATTACTTCGGGTTCTATCCGTTGATACCTTGAATTGTTTAGTTCTTTTTATGTCAATTTTTTATTTTATTGAGTTATGAATTAATATTATAAAATTTATTAGTTTAATTCGATTTGCGTTGAGAGTCGAATTAGAATGTCAAACACTTAACCCATATGGCTCTTTCTATTTTTATAAAAAAAGTGATGAGCTCTCAATTAAGAGCCCAACCCGAACTCAACCTCGTACCTGAGCCAAGAGACTATAGCTCAGGCTTGACTCGGGTGTTATGTTCGAATCGAGTTTGGCTCAACTCGGCTATCATCCCAAGGTGTAGCACACCATAAATTTTCCCTTCTAATTTATCCTATCATAAATTAAAAATAAGTGTTCATATTTTCTACACATAATTTATCCTCGGAGGCATATTAAATATTCATAGTTGTAAAAATCTTTAAAGACTTTAAAATTTATTAGAGCAGTTTAAGTAAGTATAATCCTTGATCAATATATACATCTATTTTTATTAATTATAAAAAAATTAAATATTGGCTTGTGATTAAAATTAGAAGATTTGATCGATTAAAATACAATAAAAAATAAATTAAATTTTTATAATATTTTTTTTACTCAAGATATATCTTTGAAGTTAAAATTAATTAAAAATTATATCTAATATATTAAATTACTATAGCGTTTCTTATTATTTAAAGATAATTTATCTCCACAAATAAAGTTTGTCTTTGTCGGCTGGTGCGACGTCTTAGTTTTATAATAGGCGTGGGGTCGGGGAGAGGAGACATGATAGGTTTGAATAACCCATCTTGTTCCCCGCCCTCCTCCACCACTCCCCAATTGTCTTCTAAATCTCCGCAGGTTGAGCTCAAGATCAACCATGAAATGCTTGGCGTTCTTGCTTTTCATTCACTTCTTGGGGGCAGCTTCCTCTCTAGTTCATCGCAGCGAATTCCCTCCGGAGTTCCTCTTTGGATGTGCAAGTTCTTCATATCAGGCGTGGATGCGCATGATCTACTTAAGCTTTGTTTGGTCTTGCATTTCGTACTTTTGAAACCCAAATCGCCATTGATTGAGTTGGTCTTGATTTCTTTGTAAATTCATACAGTTGATAATATATTGCCGTTTTAACCATAGCTGTTCTGTTTGAGAGAAATTTCGACTTGGTTTGTATGTTTCATTAATTTCCATTTTTTTGTCCACCTAGACTTGTCCATGTTATGGAGATGAAAAATGTTGATTATGAAATGTTAATCAAATAATATGTTCAGCATCATGTCCCTCCTTATCAATCGCCTTTGGCTGATTAACTTATTAGTTGCATAATTCAGATTGAAGGGGCATACCTTGAAGATAACAAAAGCCTCAGCAATTGGGATGTCTTTACACACATTGAAGGTAACATCTGAAAACATCTCACTTTTCTTTTTACTTAATAAAAACATTAACTAGCTGGCAAGGAGGATATGATCTCGTACCTTGAAATACAAATTAAGCTGGACTTTATTTGTCTCCTTCTGAATTTCAGGAAAAATCATAGACAAAACCACGGGAGATGTTGCTGATGATCATTACCACCGTTACCTGGTAAGTCTCTCTTGCATGCATCTGATATTTTGTGATTTAGATCTCATTGATAGGCTCAATTATGTTGGATTCATAAACTAAGCAACGTTGGTTTGGGAAATGAAAACTAGTTGCTGATCAAAGTGGCCAATTTTTTTCATGTTTTCGCCAATTATGCAACAAAAACTTATTTTCTTATCAAGCAAAGTCTTGATGAAAGTGCAGGAAGACATTGAGTTGATTGACTACCTTGGAGTCAATTCCTACAGGTTTTCCATATCGTGGTCAAGAATTTTACAAAGTGAGTACAAATAATCACTTCCATAGGGAAAAACATATTCGTTGGAGTTTTCATTTGAATGGTATTTGTGATTTTAGGAGGCAGATTTGGGGAGGTGAATCAAGCAGGGATTCAATTTTATAGCAACCTCATTGATGCTCTTTTACGAAAAGGTAGTTTTTGTGTTAAACTTTAATTGTCAAAATCAATACCTCTTCAATCGCTAGAAGGGAATTAGAAAAGAATGTTCTTGTACGCTTTTTCACAGGGATAGAACCATTTGTCACATTGAACCATATGGACCTCCCACAAGAACTAGAAGATCAATATGGTGGATGGTTAAACTCACAGATACAGTAAGTTCATTCCCGGTACTGATTACGTACACGCTTAGTCTTGCATCTTCTCAAATTGATTTCAAAGGCTGCAGACAGGATTTTGGGTACTATGCAGAGGTCTGTTTCAAGGCTTTTGGTGATAGAGTCAAATACTGGAGTACGATCAATGAACCCAATTTGATGGTAGCCGGTGCATATATCAATGGAATCTACCCACCTGCTCATTGCTCGCCACCGTTCGGTAACTGCACCGCCGGCAACTCTTCCACAGAGCCATACATTGCAGCACACAACATTATCTTATCCCATTCAATAGCTACGCAAATTTACAAGACGAAGTATCAAGTATGTTAGCTACTCCATACATTGAAAAGCTTATATTTGGCAATTGCTTGTTTAGCTTAACTCTTCGTTATCTCCTGATTAGGCACAACAAGGAGGAACCATTGGGATTGTCCTGTCAGCTTATTGGTACGAGCCTCTGAGAAACATTTCAGAAGATATTTCAGCTGTTCAAAGACTGCTAGCCTTCCAAATTGCTTGGTAGTTGTCTACAGTACCGCAAGCTATACATATATGTTTCTCACTTTGAACAACAGTTTATGTTGGCAGCTTCTAAATTCAGTGTTGGCAAATGTAGGATTATGGACCCAATCATGTTTGGTGATTACCCTGTTGAGATGCAGGAGATTTTGGGATCCAGATTGCCTATATTTTCCATGGAAGATCGAAAAAAATTGCGTTACAAAGCAGACTTCGTTGGCATCAACCACTACTCAACTTTGTATGCCAAGGATTGCATTTACTCTTACTGCACTCCGGGCACAACCCAAGGAGATTCTTTTGTGTTCCGAACTGGAGTACGACCAGACGGGGTACCAATTGGCGAACCAGTTGGGTGAACCACTCTCAATTCTTCAACACTAGTTGACACTACTTACACCAAAATCTCCCTCTTGTTCATGTGATTAACAGACTCTTCTTGTCATGAAATACAGACAGGATTGGCAACAGTCTATGTTGTGCCTCAAGGAATGGAGAAGATGGTGACATATTTGAAGGAAAGATACAACAACACTCCCATGTATATCACTGAAAATGGTAAGAACCAATTTCATGGTTTTGCAGTAGAGTTCTTCTTTGATCAGTTATGAAACTCACGCACATGAGAACAATCTACAAACTTATAAGATGTACTCCTACCAACAGGATATGCTCAAAAGTCATCTCCTTCCACAAGCAAGGAAGACTTGGTGAATGACAAAGCAAGAGTGAATTACATTCAAAGCTATCTGGCTAGTCTTTCTCTGGCCATGAGGTATATATGCGCATGACAAACAATATTGTCAAATATTTGATCTGTATAAAAGACAGTTGTTATTTACTGTATTGAGAGTCTGAGACATGAGCATATGTTGAATGAAATTGTAGGGAGGGAGCAGATGTGAGGGGCTATTTTGCTTGGTCTCTCATGGATAACTTTGAGTGGGTGTTTGGCTACAGTGTGCGCATGGGTTTATACCATGTGGACACAAGAACTCAAGAGAGGACTCCCAAGCTATCAGTTCAGTGGTACAGAGACTTTCTTGCTGCATCTTCATTAGCCAAGTCTGTCACAAAGAACAGTGCCAATCTTAGAATTGAACCATTTTAAATTTCGCGTATAGATGTTGTCTAAAGAATAATATGTATAATTCCATTAATGGTGTAATTCCCATTTTTTATTATGTACGTATTATTAATTGGGCTATGAGATACACTCAAATGTTGTTCTTGACCTTATTCAATGAATTTACCGAGAAGAAATGGTTAGAAGAAGTTTATTTATTACATTAAATTTTACAAAATGAAATTAGGACAACGTTTAAATATATCAATTTTGTTTGGGTGGCACAATGGCCTTAAGGTTGATTAGCGAGTTAGAGATGTATAATTGCATAATTGCGCTTGAGCGCATTGTGATAATTAATAAAATTATTTGAGAGTAAATTGTAGTTGTAAAAATTAAAATCGGCTTTCGAATCATTTTAAGAGGAGATATTGAATCGAACTTATTAATAAAAAATTAATAAAGAATCAGTTTAATTAAATCGGTTTAAATTGGTTTAAATAGGTCTTATATAATAATTTGACAACTTATAATATAAATACATAAAATAAAATTTTAATTTTTTTTAATACAAATATATAAATTTAAAATTTATTCACTGTTTTACTGGGTAATTCAACAATACAAGTCTACAACATTCATCAATATAAGAAAAATATTGCTACAAGAAAAATATTGTCTGGCCGATGATACATACCTAACATTAAAAAGAAAAACAGTTTTTAGATATACCAAACCTTCTTGTTTTCTTTTTTTGGATATTACAAATTCATCCTCTTGTTTTGCCGTCGACAATGCCACCGCCGCCTGGTTCTACGCTTCCCTACCAAATTCTTCATATGAATCTTCCGAATTTTGAAGCTAACAATTTCTATGGGTATTTGAGAATGCTAGCATGCCAAAGCGGAATACAAAGCTTGATTTCGTAAATAAATGTAAAGCTGTAATCGTAATTTAGAATGATGAATTGAGATAGATGTAAAAAATGTCATAAACACAAAATAGAAAGGAATATTGAGTAACTAAAGTTCTGGTGGGTCGAAGAGGGATAAATGTAAAAAATGTCATAAACACAAGATAGAAAGGAATATTGAGTAACTAAAGTTCTGGTGGGTCGAAGAGGACCTATTACACTAATCACCTAATGAGTTTTTAATAAGAAAACACGGAAAAAATTGGACATTTCAAAATAACGATCATTCTAATTTACACAAAATAAAGTATTTATTTTAATCTCCTCAAATTGACTCATTAAGATAGAAACATAGATCTCCAAAATCTGCAACCTCTTCCTTCTACCTCTGCACATCATAACATAGATGAAAGATAAAAACCAAAAACACCCCAACGACGGAGCTATTTATCAAACAAACATAATCTAAATAATTGATACAACAATGTGAAAGAAGGGGTGGAAAAGAAAGTCGGGCAGCAAAGTTACATAAAAGATAATCGCTATTTTGCTTGATAACCTAAAAAAATAATTTAAAATACAAAAAATCTATTGATTATCGAGTTTTCAATCGCAAAAATCCCTCCAATAATCTATACTAAACCAAAAAAACAAAAAATAAAATTTTTTTTACCACATTGGAGAGGCAAATGGAGAGGGAGGGGTGAGGGGGGGAAAGTTGCAGAAGGGAAAGGCAAGGCAAGGCAAACTGCGGTGGAGGGAGAGGTTATGGCAAATGGTGGCGGTGGGGCGAGGTAAACGGCTGCAAAGGGAGGGACAACGCAAACGGGGTGGCAGCGGAGGGAGGAGGCAAGGCGGCTACGAGGATTTTACTAAACAGTGGCGAAAGGAGGGCAAAATAAATCAAAATTTTATGTTTTTAAAATTTTGATTCCATTTTTATTGGTATGTAATAAATTTATTCATTAATATATCTAAGTTATTTTCGTCACTTAACCCTAAAAACGGATTTTTATAATAATTTTTAATTTGTCATTAATAGGTAAAAATTGGTACGAATTTGCCACGATAATTTTTTAAACTACCCCATTCATTTTTTTTATTATTTTTTTTCACGGAAGCCATCCGAGCCTGCACCTATTCCATAAAGTCTTATTGTTTACAACCACGTGCATCGTGTGATCGCATACAAATCTTCAAGATTTTGTCCTATGTTGCCGACCAAAAAAAAAAAAAACAACTCCCATCGCAATCTTAATACTAAACGAGCCACGTCGTGATGAGAAATAAATAAGAATACAGGGCCTCGGCTAGGGTAGGCCGGTGGCGGATGCTTAATGAATAAAATAATGTTTCCTCGGCTAGGGTAGGCCGGTGGCGGATGCTTAATGAATAAAATAATGTTTTATTCAGGAACGCAATTATTTGATAGATGTCACGTTGACATATAATTATCCAACCCTCCAATATTATTTGATGAGATAATAGATAATAAATATTATTGATTTTAAAATTAACTATTTATAAAAAATGAATTAGATTTGTTAAAAACTTGTTACAATGAGGGTCTAACTTATAAAAGTGAACATTTTCGGTAAAAATGGATATTAAATGCAAAAGAAAAGTTTCGAATATTTAATATTACTTGAAATTTAAAAATACTTTCAGATATCCGATGTATTGCTAACAAGCCAAAATTGCTTTGTAAAAAAAGGTATTTTGGACATTAAAAATCAGAATTAGCTAGTAATTTCAACATAATTACGGAGAAAAAGGATGGCTTTAATTAATTAGTTTTTTTACATCTCATGTGCGATGTGAAGGATCCTTTGTTATCACGATCATATGGGCAATAAAACATATTTTAACAATGTTATAATTATACGTGACCCAGAAACTCATTGTTCATAGGCACCAAGCAAGCAAGGACCAACGAAAGCAAACTAGCTATAACATTCTCCACCTCGTCTCTTTTGTCTACTACACTGAGTTGCCCTTCCTCCTCAAGTTGGGCTGTTTGGTGCAAGGCTTTGCAGCATATATATATATATATATATATATATATATATATATATATATATAGGATTGGGTACTTTGGGGGCGACCTCATACAAACTTTCTGCGGTTGCCCTTCTTCTGGACCGTCCGATCACAAGGACGGTCCAGATTTGTTGAAGCTTTTAAAAAACCCTACGTTCTACCCATCTTCGTTCTGCCCCGTTTTGTTTGCCGCCGCCCATCCTCCCCGACCCGTCGCCGCTGCCGCCCCTCCCCACGTCGTCGTCCTCCTCCCGGACCTGCTGCCGCCCCTCCCCACGTCGTCCTCCTCCTCCCCGACCTGCTGCCGCCCCTCAGCCCTCCTCCCCGACCTGCTGCCGCCCCTCCCCACGTCGTCCTCCTCGACCTCAGCCCTCCTCCCCGACCTGCTGCCGCCCCTCAGCCCTCCTCCCCGACCTGCTGCCGCCCCTCAGCCCTCCTCCCCGACCTGCTGCCGCCCCTCCCCACGTCGTCCTCCTCGACCTCAGCCCTCCTCCCCGACCTGCTGCCGCCCCTCAGCCCTCCTCCCCGACCTGCTGCCGCCCCTCCCCACGTATTTTGCTCGATTGTCAACATATGCAAACTTGTCAACATATTTTGCTCGATTGAACAGTGTTATACTATGTTCGATTGGCATCCATCTCCGTCTTTCAGGTTTATGTCTCCACCGTGCAAGCACAGAACTATCCAGTAACTGGCTTCCAGTGGCATCCAGAGGCATGTGAACCCCGCTGATTCATTTTCATTTGATCACTTGCCAACTCTTTAAGTGTCCTAAATGTATGATATGATGTTTATCTCAAGCTAGCTCAGTGTTACCTTGCTTTTGTGAACTTCTTCACTACAGAAAAATGTAATGAGAATGTTCGTCTTAGAATATTTAATCATGAGACAACTCAGAGAAAAGCTCTGTGTATGAAATAATGACTTTGAGTGATTATGAACAAGTTGGATTTTACAATAAAGGCTGAAACTTTATTTATACGGTAAATCTCTTTGAGAAATTTTCAATATCTGGAGTGTATCATGGCAGATGTAAAGACAACAAATCGATCAAAAAATGCCTCTGGAGATCATAACCATCAAATGCGAAATTATTAATCATTAATTACAGTGAAAATTCTTGAACCGGGACAAAGCAAACCTTGCTAAATTGAGGTTGACTCCAATTTTTCATAACAATCTTACAAAGTTCGTTGATTAACTGGTGTTTACTCTTTATCTGTTTTTTCTTATTAATATCCTTGCTCTCTGTCAAGTGAAAGCTCTTGGATGGCATGCCAGCCATTATATTCTTATCTTATTCTTCATTCTCATCGCAATTAAACAGGCAAAGTTCTAGGCTTATCCCACGGTCAACCACTAACTTCGTTGCCACGCATTTGTCTGGTTCTTTCCCAGACGAGCAGACCATTGATAGTTAATTTAAACCAGCCACCATCAATAAGATATATTAGCATACATCATTTCTCCTTCACCGAAACAGGGTCCGTGACACCAACATACATCTCCGACGCACAGCAAAATGCAGCATTCTTTGCCGGCTCTATCTCTGATGGCCATGACTAATTCTTCCCTATCAACTTTCTCAACAACTTTCCAGTCTCCATGACCAGTTGGCCATCCTGATACCCATACCAACCGCATCAACGGCTCCCCATCTTAAATGGGTTTCCACGTTTGAATTTCTTGTGTGTTTTGATAATGACTTTGGCCAGCTTTTCAAGGGGCCGTCGTTGAATACTACCAGGCACCAGCGATAGATGTTGACATGGCTTCATGCTTTACAATTCTTTGTGGGATATAGGGACGGGAGAACGAGATGGAAGGGGGAAGGGGGATGATGGGCGGTGGCGGCAGCAGGTCGGGTAGGAGGGCCGGTCGAGGACGACGACGTGGGGAGGGGCGGCAGCAGTCGGGGAGGAGGGCGCCGGTCGAGGAGGACAACGTGGGGAGGGGCGGCAGCAGTCGGGGAGGAGGGCTGACGGTCGAGGAGGACGACGTGGGGAGGGGCGGCGCAGGTCGGAGGAGGGCGAGGGCGGCTCGGGAGAGGGAGGCGGCAGCAGGTCGGGGAGGAGGGCTGAGGTCGAGGAGGACGACGTGGGGAGGGGCGGCAGCAGGTCGGGGAGGAGGGCGCAGGTCGAGGAGGACGACGTGGGGAGGGGCGGCAGCAGGTCGGGGAGGAGGACGACGACGTGGGGAGGGGCGGCAGCGGCGACGGGTCGGGGAGGATGGGCGGCGGCAAACAAAACGGGGCAGAACGAAGATGGGTAGAACGTAGGGTTTTTTAAAAGCTTCAACAAATCTGGACCGTCCTTGTGATCGGACGGTCCAGAAGAAGGGCAACCGCAGAAAGTTTTTCTGAGGTCGCCCCTAGGGTACCCAATCCCTATATATATATATATAGGGCAGCGCTACAGTGCGCTGCCCTATTTTGGCAGCGCCAATGCGCTGCCTCGTGTGGGCCGTCGGATCTTGATCCGACGGCCCATAATCAAACCACCCACCCACCCACTGTTGGACCGACCCGTCTGGACCCGTCCGACCCGCCCGACCCGCCGGACCCGCCCTCCCGCCCGCGACCGCCCCGCCCCTCCCGCCCGCGATCGCCCCACCGCGGCCTCGCCGCCTGCCGCCGCGGCCTCGCCCCCTGCCGGCGGCCCTGCCCCTCCACCCCCCTCCCCCCACCCGGCCACAGCCCGCCGCCGCAGTCCCCGCCCTCGCCGGCACCCGGGAGCTGCCGCCAACCCCCCCTTCTCCGCCACCGCCGCCGCCAGATCTGCGCCCCTGCGCCCCCGCCCGCCCCCGGCTGGCGCCCCCTGCCACCCCCGCTGCCGCCGGACCGCCCGCGGGGCGGCGGCGGGGGGTGGCAGGGGCGCCAGCCGGGGGCGGGCGGGCGCGCAGGGGCGCAGATCTGGCGGCGGCGGTGGCGGAGAAGGGGGGTTGGCGGCCGCTCCCGGGTGCCGGCGAGGGCGGGGACTGCGGCGGCGGGCGTGGCCGGGTGGGGAGGGGGGTGGAGGGCAGGGCCGCCGGCGGGGCGAGGCCGCGGCGGCAGGCGGCGAGGCCGCGGTGGGGCGATCGCGGGCGGGAGGGGCGGGGCGGTCGCGGGCGGGAGGGCGGGTCCGGCGGGTCGGGCGGGTCCGACGGGTCGGTCCAACAGTGGGTGGGTGGGTGGGTGGTTTGATTGTGGGCCGTCGGATCAAGATCCGACGGTCCACGCTAATAAGCTGCCAAAATGCAGCCCGTGGTAATATTTTCCTATATATATATATATATATATATAGAGTAAAACAATAAATACATGAAAAGCTTGTCGTTCTTGTTCATCTCCCTCGTTCGTGGCACTATTTCCATGGCTGGCCGACGACGTAGAACACGGCCAATTCCCTCAGGACTTTCTCTTTGGAACTGCAACCTCTTCTTATCAGATGTGAAGGAAGATGAGCTTCGCTTTGGCTTCACTTTTTGTAAAACGAGGAGATAAATTACCCAAAAGGTTTGATCTGGCTTGGGGGGATGTGCATCATGTGATTAAATTGTGGAAAGATTTAATGGTATTTTATATAATTTTTACTATTTTTTCACTTAATATTTTAAACAATCTTATATTTTGGATTAGGTTTGAATAAGCCGGGGTTTTCTTTTAAGTTATCCAATATTACGTCATTGTGTACGGTGTTAAAATATCTCTAGATGTTGAGATCTTCGGAGATACCATGCGCATAAAATATAATATATATGATCCGAAAACGTGACATAATATCTTGTAAATAATTATTTATATGTCAAGTAATATTATAAAATGACTAAGATTATTGTGTGATTAAATAATAATTATATATATTATATAAATTTTTTCATTGTCTTTTTATTAAGAAGAGTCCGTTGAATTTTGGTAGAAACTTAATTTTTTTTATAAATTTGACTCATATCAAATATCTTACTTACATGTGGTAAATTTTAGGCGTTTTCAAAATATGAAGCTCAAGCTTGACTCAGGTGTTACATTCGAGTCAAGTTTGGCTCAACTCGGCTATCATCCCAAGAGATAGCACACCATAAATTTTCCCTTCTAATTTATTCTATCATAAATTAAAAATAAGTGTTTATATTTTCTACACATATTTTATCCTCGGAGGCATATTAAATATTCATAGTTATAAAAATCTTAAAGACTTTAAAATTTATTAGAGCAGTTTAAGTAAGTCTAATCCTTAATCAATATATACATCTATTTTTATTAATTATAAAAAAATTAAATATTGGCTTGTGATTAAAATTAGAAAATTTAATTAATTAAAATATAATAAAAAATAAATTAAATTATTATAATATATTTTCTTTTAGTTAAGATATATATTTGAAGTTAAAATTAATTAAAAATTATATCTAATATATTAAATTACTGTAGCCTTTTTTATTATTTAAAGATAATTTATCTCCACAAATAAAGTTTTTCTTTGTCGTCTGGTGCGACGTCTTGCTTTTATAATAGGCGTGGGGGCGGGGAGAGGAGACATGATAGGTTTGAATAACCCATCTTGTTCCCCGCCCTCCTCCCCCTCCTCTCCACCACCACCACCCAATTGTCTTCTAAATCTCCGCAGGTTGAGCTCAAGATCAACCATGAAATGCTTGGCGTTCTTGCTTTTCATTCACTTCTTGCGGGCAGCTTCCTCTCTAGTTCATCGCAGCGAATTCCCTCCGGAGTTCCTCTTCGGATGTGCAAGTTCTTCATATCAGGCGTGGATGCGCATGATCTACTTAAGCTTTGTTTGGTCTTGCATTTCGTACTTTTGAAACCCAAATCGCCATTGATTGAGTTGGTCTTGATTTCTTTGTAAATTCATACAGTTGATAATATATTGCCGTTTTAACCATAGCTGTTCTGTTTGAGAGAAATTTCGACTTGGTTTGTATGTTTCATTAATTTCCATTTTTTTGTCCACCTAGACTTGTCCATGTTATGGAGATGAAAAATGTTGATTATGAAATGTTAATCAAATAATATGTTCAGCATCATGCCCCTCCTTATCAATCGCCTTTGGCTGATTAACTTATTAGTTGCATAATTCAGATTGAAGGGGCATACCTTGAAGATAACAAAAGCCTCAGCAATTGGGATGTCTTTACACACATTGAAGGTAACATCTGAAAACATCTCACTTTTCGTTTTAATTAACTGTTTGTTAAATAATAAAAACATTAACTAGCTAGCAAGGAGGATATGATCTCGTACCTTGAAATACAAATTAAGCAGGACTTTATTTGTCTCCTTCTGAATTTCAGGAAAAATCAGAGACAAAACCACGGGAGATGTTGCTGATGATCATTACCACCGTTACCTGGTAAGTCTCTCTTGCATGCATCTCGATATTTTGTGATTTAGATCTCATTGATAGGCTCAATTATGTTGGATTCATAAACTAAGCAACGTTGGTTTGGGAAATGAAAACTAGTTGCTGATCAAAGTGGCCAATTTTTTTTTCATGTTTTCGCCAATTATGCAACAAAAACTTATTTTCTTATCAAGCAATGACTTGATGAAAGTGCAGGAAGACATTGAGTTGATTGACTACCTTGGAGTCAATTCCTACAGGTTTTCCATATCGTGGTCAAGAATTTTACTAAGTGAGTACAAATAATCACTTCCATAGGGAAAAACATATTAGTTGGAGTTTTCATTTAAATGGTATTTGTGATTTTAGGAGGCAGATTTGGGGAGGTGAATCAAGCAGGGATTCAATTTTATAGCAACCTCATTGATGCTCTTTTACGAAAAGGTAGTTTTTGTGTTAAACTTCAATTGTCAAAATCAATACCTCTTCAATCACTAGAAGGGAATTAGAAAAGAATGTTCTTGTTGTACGCTTTTTCACAGGGATAGAACCATTTGTCACATTGAACCATTTTGACCTCCCACAAGAACTAGAAGATCAATATGGTGGATGGTTAAACTCACAGATACAGTAAGTTCATTCCCGGTACTGATTACGTACACGCTTAGTCTTGCATCTTCTCAAATTGATTTCAAAGGCTGCAGACAGGATTTTGGGTACTATGCAGAGGTCTGTTTCAAGGCTTTTGGTGATAGAGTCAAATACTGGAGTACGATCAATGAACCCAATTTGATGGTCGCCTGTGCATATATCAATGGAATCTACCCACCTGCTCATTGCTCGCCACCGTTCGGTGACTGCACCGCCGGCAACTCTGCGACAGAGCCATACATTGCAGCACACAACATGATCTTATCCCATTCAATAGCTACGCAAATTTACAAGACGAAGTATCAAGTATGTTAGCTACTCCATACATTGAAAAGCTTACATTTCGCAAATGCTTGTTTAGCTTAACTCTTCGTTATCTCCTGATTAGGCACAACAAGGAGGAACCATTGGGATTGTCGTGGCAGCTTATTGGTACGAGCCTCTGAGAAACATTTCAGAAGATATTTCAGCTGTTCAAAGACTGCTAGCCTTCCAAATTGCTTGGTAGTTGTCTACAGTACCGCAAGCTATACATATATGTCTCTCACTTTGAACGACAGTTTATGTTGACAGCTTCTAAATTCCGTGTTGGCAAATGTAGGATTATGGACCCAATCATGTTTGGTGATTACCCTGTTGAGATGCAGGAGATTTTGGGATCCAGATTGCCTCTCTTTTCCATGGAAGATCGAAAAAAATTGCGTTACAAAGCAGACTTCGTTGGCATCAACCACTACTCAACTTTGTATGCCAAGGATTGCATTTACTCTTACTGCACTCCGGGCACAACCCAAGGAGATTCTTTTGTGTTCCGAACTGGAGTACGACCAGACGGGGTACCAATTGGCGAACCAGTTGGGTGAACCACTCTCAATTCTTCAACACTAGTTGACACTACTTACACCAAAATCTTCCTCTTGTTCATGTGATTAACACTCTTCTTGTCATGAAATACAGACAGGATTGGGAACATTCTATGTTGTGCCTCAAGGAATGGAGAAGATGGTGACATATTTCAAGGAAAGATACAACAACACTCCCATGTATATCACTGAAAATGGTGAGAACCAATTTCATGGTTTTGCAGTAGAGTTCTTCTTTGATCAATTATGAAACTCACGCACATGAGAACAATCTATAAACTTATAAGACGTACTCCTACCAACAGGATATGCCCAAAACTCATCTCCTTCCACAAGCAAGGAAGACTTAGTGAATGACAAAGCAAGAGTGAATTACATTCAAAGCTATCTGGCTAGTCTTTCTCTGGCCATGAGGTATATATGCGCATGACAAACAATATTGTAAAATATTTGATATGTATAAAAGACAGCTGTTATTTGCTGTATTGAGAGTCTGAGACATGAGCATATGTAATTGTAGGGAGGGAGCAGATGTGAGGGGCTATTTTGCTTGGTCTCTCATGGATAGCTTTGAGTGGGTGTTTGGCTACAGTGTGCCCATGGGCTTATACCATGTGGACAGAAGAACTCAAGAGAGGACTCCCAAGCTATCAGTTCAGTGGTACAGAGACTTTCTTGCTGCATCTTCAGTAGCCGAGTCTGTTACAAACAACTGTGCCAATCTTAGAATTCAACCATTTTAATTTAAGCAATATTTTCGCATATAGATGTTGTCTAAAGAATAATGTGTATAATTCCATTAATGGTGTAATACCCAGTTTTTATTATGTACGTATTATTAATTGGGCTCTGAGATATAATCAAAAGTTGTTCTTGACCTTATTCAATGAATTTACTGAGAAGAGTCGGCATTGTTTCTCTGAGATGGATAGAAAAAATTTATTTATTTATTATATTAAATTTTTAAAAAATGAAATTAGGCCAACATATAAATATATCAATTTTGTTTTGGTGGCACAATGGCCTTATGGCCTTAAGGTTGATTAGCGAGTTAGAGAAGTATAATTGCATAATTGCGCTTGAGCGCATTGTGTTAATTAATAAAATCATTTGACAGTAAATCGTTATTATTTACTCCCGCGTGCATAATGTGACCGTATAAAAATCTTCAAAATTTCATTATTTTATCCATACTTAGTCGACAAAATAAAAATAAATCACATCGCAGTCTTAATAAATTGATTTATCCTAAACGACCCCACGTCTCGACGAGAAAGAAATAATAATGGGGACCGTTGATGAATAAAATAATATTTTATTCAGCTTCCCTACCTTAGTCACACCTTTTTAATAGAAGTGGGCCTTGTTTGCCCTTGTGAACAGAAAACACAATGATTAAATAGATGCACAGTGACATATAATTATCCAACCCTCCAATATTATTTGATTAGTAATAGATAATAAATATTATTGATTTTAAAATTAACCATTTAAAAAAATGAATTAGATCTGCTAAAAACTTGTTTCAATGAGGGTCTAACTTATAAAAGTGAACATTTTTCGGTAAAAATGGATATTAAATGCAAAAGAAAAGTTTCGAATATTTAACAGTACTTGAAATTTAGAAATATTTCCAGGCATCCGATGTATTGCTAACAAGCTGAAATTTCTTTGGAAAAAAAAACTATTTTTGACATTAAAAATCAGAATTAGCTAGTAATTTCAACTTGATTATGGAGAAAAAAGATGGCTTTAGTTGATTAGTTTTTTTACATACCATGTGTTATGTGAAGGATCCTTTGTTATAACGATCATCTGGGCAATAAAACATATTTTAACAATGCCATAATTATGTGACCCAGAAAATCATTGTTCTTAGGCAACAAGCAAGTTTGGTGCAAGTGTTTTATAATTACATGTAACCCAAAAAATCATTGTGTATTTGTATTTTATAATTATATGTGACCAACCAAAGCAAATTAGCTACAACATTCTTCACATTGTCTCTTTTCTACTACATTGAGTTAACCTTCCTCCTTCACAAGCTGGGCAGTTTGGTGCAAGGCTTTGCAGCATATATATAGAGTAAAGCAGTAGACGTGTGGAATACATGAAAAGCTTGTCGTTCTTGTTCATCTTCTTCCTTCATGGCACTATTTTCATGGTCCGCCGATGACGTGGAACGCAGCCAATTCCCTCAGGATTTTCTCTTTGGAACTGCAACCTCTTCTCATCAGGTATGAAGGAAGATGAGCTTCGCTTCGCTTTGGCTTTACTTTATGAAAAAGGAGGAGATAAATTATCCAAAAAGTTGATCCGGCTTGGGGAGATGTGAATCATGTGATTACTGATAGAAGGATATATCCTATACTATGGATGGGAAAATTTGTTCACTGATATTAGAAACTGTGGACTGTAGTGCTCACGCTCTTGCACGGCTGGTCTTGAGAAAGGGCATTTTAAGTATTAAAAGTTTTATTATTTATAATTATAGGGATCATAGAATCTGTATCCCTGACTAACACAGGCCGAAAGCCAATAATTAGAGACTACGTAAAATACTTCTAGAAAAGAACACACTTGAAAGTGACATTTGATTATAAAAAGCTAAATTAATATGACACTAGCTCCACGCCAACCTCTCCCTCTTCTCTCTCTCTACTTCTCCTATTTCTTCATTGACTTCGTCCCTCCCCTTCACGAACTCTGCAGTTTGGTCCAAGGCCTTGCAGGGTTCATATATATATATATATATATTATATGGTAGAGTGGACGTCCGGGAAAGATGAGGAGCTTGCCATTCTTTTTCATCTTCCTTCACGGGATCATCTCTGTGGTTTGGTCTGCCGACGTTGCACGCAGCCAATTCCCCCGGGATTTTCTCTTTGGAGCTGCAACCTCTTCTTATCAGGTACGGAGAGGATGAACTTGTTTGGTTTTACTCTTTGGAAGAACATGTGAAAGATTATCCAAAGTTGGATCCAGATCGTGGAGACTATTTTGTTTAGCGTATAAAATTGTAAATAGTCACATCACAAGGACCACAGGCCTGTCAACGACTCTCTTTTTACCAGGATGGTAATAGCAGGATTTATTTGACATGGTGAGTACATTATGGAAATGATTTACCATAAGCTGGGTGATTTTTGGACTTCAGGCAACTGGGTATTCTCCTGCTTAGGTGATTGGAGTAGTCAGCTAGTTAAATGCCCCATCTAATTTTCTTTTTCTTGAGAAAGTAATTGGATCATATTGTTGTCGGCGACATATGCAGCATGTATTTTATGTTGTCAATTAATTGATTGTTTTAACAATCAAGTGGATCCTGCAAAACCTTGCGAAACCCAAAAACCTGAATCGTTCGTGAAGATCAATGCCATGAAAATGTTGTTTAGAAGGGATGTCTTTGTGAACCAATGATTTTGAGTACCTTGCACAGCGAACTTTATTTCAGAAATCTCATTCTTTGAATCCTATAAGATTTTCTAACATGAGTTGACGTTTATACTATTTTCTGTGGTAAGTATACCATTTCTGCTTTATTATGCTAATGGCTTGCACAATTGCAGATTGAAGGAGCCTACCTAGCTGATAACAAAAGCCTCAGCAACTGGGATGTCTTTTCACACGTTCAAGGTACGGATCATTGTTGTGACAATCGGTTTAAACCTGCTCGATTCAACTAGACTCCGTTAAAATCCGAGTAAAAAAACATATCTAAATTGAATCGTTAGAATCAGTCTTTGAATCGTCCAATTCACACCAACTTTGATTGATTCATAAGCGATTCAGGAATATCATTCTTACCAAATTTTGTATGTTTTAATATTTGATAATTATAGAATATAAAAGATATAATCTATGTAAATATAAGAGAATTTAACTTATGTCTTCTTATTTCTTAATGTTTTCACCCTCTATCTATGACATTTAGTACTTAAAATTTATAAAATTTGTTTAAGAATACTTTTTATAGTCAAATATAATTTCACAAAAAAATTTACTTCACTACTATTTTTTATTTTTTATTTTATTATCCTTGATTTTTTTAAAAATCCAATTTAATTACCGTTTCTGATTTTTACAACATTGGTAAGAATTTGATGGATAGATATGTGTAAAATATCTAAATGGGGAATTGGCACATATTTATTCACTTATTAATTGAACCTTGATTTTTGCTTCATTGAAACACCGCCAGGAAAAATAGTAGATGGAGAAACAGGAGATGTTGCCGATGATCATTACCATTTATACCAGGTGAGTTTGTCCAGCAATTACATCATAATTCACCATTCATTATCTAAAATAAATTTAATTTTGATAGTTTGTAATTCTCACCTAGCTTGGAGCAGTAGGCACATTGCTAAACCTTGTTGATATTCGCGTGTTCTTTGTTGTTTTTGCATTAAGTTCTTTGTTCATTTCGCTGGTTAAAGTGCCCTAATTAAACATGTACTAATATGGGCAGGAAGATGTTGAGCTGATGGATTCCCTTGGAATCAATTCTTATAGGTTTTCAATATCATGGTCCAGAGTTCTACCCAGTAAGTTTTTGCCGAATTATGAACCTTAAGAAACAGCTTAATTCTTGTATTTGCAGTCTAACATAATGTACGTTATCATTTCTGAAACTTTCTATTGATATTCACTGTTGTCATAGAAGCTTTCTGATTGAAAGTTGCTATTTATCAGGAGGAAGATTTGGTGAGGTGAATCAGGCAGGGATTGATTTTTACAACAACTTAATCAACGCCCTTCTAGCAAAAGGTAATTTTTCTTGCATAAATGCTAGTATCTGTTTAATGTGATGTTACTCTGTTAGTCATTTGTTGATGACACCAGACATGTCTGCAATTCTTCTCTTCGAAACACAATCTAAAAGAACTCTTGTGCTTTCTCAGGCATAGAACCATTTGCCACATTAAATCACTATGACATTCCTCAAGAACTTGAAGATCGATATGGTGCATGGTTAAATTCACAGATACAGTATGCTACTTCCAAAGCTACCTGACATATATAAACACTTGGTTTAGAATCCTAGTTTGTTAAACTTTTAATCTCCATATTGCAGAGAAGATTTTGGGCTCTTTGCTGAGACATGCTTCAAGGCATTTGGTGACAGAGTCAAATATTGGGCCACCTTTAATGAGCCAAATGTAGTGGCCATTTGTGGCTACATCACTGGGAAATACCCACCTAATCGATGTTCGCCACCGTTTGGTAATTGCACTAGCGGCAACTCTGCCATAGAACCATATATTGCAGCGCACAATATAATCCTCTCCCATGCAACAACTGCCCAAATGTACAAGATGAAGTATCAGGTACACTAGTCTTTTGAAATGCACCATTCCCATTTTTTGAACATACATCTGGTTTCAATCAGTCGTTTAACTGACCTGGAATCATTAGGAAAAACAAGGTGGATACATAGGGATAGTTTTGGCTGCCTACTGGTATGAACCTCTGAGAAACATCCCTGCAGATATTGCAGCTGCTCGACGACTTTTAGCCTACAAAATTGCTTGGTGATTACTTGTCGATAGTCAAATGACATGATATGTAAATAACTATGAAATGTATCTTTATGCATACATGTACATGGTCATTCATCTGGGTTTTGCTTGCTAATTGTAGGTTTCTGGATCCCATCATGCATGGAGACTACCCTCCTGAGATGAAAGAGAGATTAAATTCAACATTGCCTATGTTTTCCAAAGAAGACAAAGAGAAGTTACAATACAAATCGGACTTCATTGGAATAAACCAATACACCGCAATGTATGCGCAAGATTGTATGTTCCACCCTTGCACCCCAAGCTCCAACGAGGCATCCTTTGCACTTGCTTTGGAAATAGGAGAGCGAAATGGGGAACCAATTGGAGAGCCAGTAGGTTATTCTATGAGAATGAGAATGCTATTCAATCACCTCATTGGACTTCATTACATATATGAGAAAATGCAGAACTAATAGCTTTTCTCCCCCATTTTGATGCAGACAGCAATGCCAACATTTTATGTTGTACCTCAAGGGATGGAAAAGATGGTGTTATACTTGAAGGAAAGATACAACAATACACCCATGTACATTACTGAGAATGGTAAACATGCTAACATTTGTTTGGAGTAACTCAAAGAACATTGTTATCACGTATGTGGAAATTTGTTCACCAAAAGTTAAATCATGTATGTTGAAATTTGCCCAATGCAGGATATGCCCAGAAGAGTAATCCTGATACACCTAAGGAAGAATTGTTAAATGACATTGAAAGAGCAGTCTACATTCAGAAATACCTTGTCGCTCTCATTCAAGCCATGAGGTACTTACTGTATCGTATTATCTATTGCAGAAAAAAATCTCCTGTACTTTGTGCTGAGAAAAGAGTTGATATGATGTCAATTGCAGAAAGGGAGCAGATGTGAGGGGCTACTTTGTGTGGTCTCTTATGGATAACTTTGAGTGGGTGCTCGGCTATACAGTACGGTTTGGGTTATACCATGTTGAATTCAAGACTTTGGAGAGAACCCCCAGACTATCGGCTAAATGGTTTAAGGAGTTCCTTAATACCTCCACACTAGGCAGAAATATTGCGAAGGACAACATCAATCTTCGGCTTCAACCTTCCTGATTTCTTTGATTCCTACATGTAGATTTTAAAGGACTTGTGTGGGTACAATTTATTTGTTGCATATATCCAGTAACGATTGGGTAAATTTTGATTTATCAAATTGGTATGAACCAACAAGACTACCTTCATCACTAGTTTCTCAATTCAACATGTTGGGGATGTATCGGAGAAAAACAAATAGGTTAGGATGTGTTGCAAGACTTCATTCACACAAAGAAATGATTCAGAATTGAATGCACAACAGGAACCAACTCGTTTAAGGAGCATAAGAATTCCAAACAGGGAAGTATTCAAGATGGATACAACAATGAAGAGAAATCCGGGACAAAAGTATGTAAACAAACGATTGAAGAGTTTTTGTTTTCCCACAATTGATAAGTTTAAAGCAAGCAAAGAACTTGTCTTCAATTTCATGGAAGCCTCCACAATGTAACCATGTACTAATGTAAAGGAATAACACTTACAAAATGCATGGTAAACTTTGTTCATGTGCATCTATATCACATAAAACTTGACATAAGAACAAAATTTTGCGAATGTAACGTAATCAAATAATGTAAACCAAATACACAGCTGTCGGCGACAAGCTTGAGCTCATGGTGCAGATGCAAAGGCAAAAGAATTGGTTCCTACGAACACAAATCCTCTTCTTTCTCCAAAAGCCTGCACATTATTTTCTTCAGTCAATTTTGACATTAGAATACAGGAGGGTATCCTTCGTAAGTGGCATGTTGACTAGAAGGTAGACCTGTATAACCAGAAATGTGGTAGTAAATAAATCAGTGTTAAAATCCTATAAACAGCAAAGCCCTAAGAAAAGTTTAGAAATAGATAGTTAAGCCACTTCTTCAAACTGAAACAAAATTTTCAAACTACACGAGAGTGTTGATGCTATCTTGCAGAATCAATTGGATTTGTATGATCTCTCAGGTGTCGGTCTCTCACTAAACACAGGGCAAAGCTATACATTTGATCAGGTGTAGAGACGGAAATTGAAAGAAAAGACAGTCTGTAGCCTCACCCCGATCAAAGTTGAGACAAGGAGAATCAAGCCAGTGATCCAAGCGAGAGTCTGCCTGACGAACTTTAGCTCTGCTACATCACTTGCATTTTTTTCACTCGTCTCTTCCAATAATCTAAAACCTCCACCATGAACTTTGACATTCAAAAATTCTTCAGAAGCAGAAGCTTTATTACCATCAAAAAGAATAACTCCAACCAAATCCCCTGTATCAGTGTAATATCAAAATGCTGTCAGAACAAAACAACCAAACACCATACATCAAGTTCCAAAAACATCATTCAAAATGACACTTCTTACTCTTGAACCAGAAAAGGTACTTCTTCAGATTGATTGAGAAATTTTACCTCCATAAACATGTTGCAATGAATCAAACAGTTTTGCCAGAGTCTTAACAAATATTTCAACCCCATGGTCAAGTATAACACCCTTTCCATATTCTTCTTGCAAAACCTGTTCAAAAAATTTTCAAAAGAAGCATTATGAGAGTGCAAATCGCTAAAAAGAGAATAGCTTATCAAAATTAAATAACAATCATAAACTACACTGCACCATTTACGAAGAGGCCCAGTTTATTGCTATTAACAGAAAAGACATGGAAAAAATGCTATAAGCTCACATGCAGCAGTTCAAACAAAAGGTCGTACATAATGTTAACAATCAACTTGTCAAAGTAAAAGAAAAATAAATAAATGACGAGATGCAATTACCTTAAGTCCTTTGAAAGAGCCAATAAATAATGCACTTTGTCCCATAGATGCAGAAGTATCCTCATTCCTAAATGGCTCAGTCCTCATATGATGGAGCAATGATAGAAGACCTCGCACATACTCAGAATCTGCTTTCTGAAAAAATAAAAAAATAAAAAAAAAAGCCTTTCAAGAAACAAAGAAATATATTACAGAACTAGCCTGGATGCCCTAAGATCAAATGAACAAGATAAATGAGGCATGAAATTTAACAAGTGATAAAACCTTGGCCATGTCCAAACTTAGATGTGTGCCATCAGCGA